>JAATLQ010033667.1:18846-63464 GCA_013421005.1 Heliconius erato x Heliconius himera | reverse complement strand
GGATTGATACCATTATGGACAAACATCCCTCACAATAAAAAAAATATTCAAATTACTATTTTTAGACAGAAATATGCTCACTGTATGTTATCCTTAGAAGATGCAAATATGCTGTCGCTGACTTTTTTGTAGATCTTATTAAGAGGAATAATACTTTAGTACATTGTTTTCATGTAGGACTTACCATTAAAGCAGCGCATGCGTGAAAGTTTCTCAACGGGTAGGACTTTATGCACATTTATCATATTTATGTCAAATTACAATAAAATATACATATAATAAACCATATATAATCCTTCCCTGAGAAATATTCTACATAATAGTGAAAACCACATCAAAATCCGTTGGGTGGTTTAGAAGAAGATAACGTAGAAAGGCCAGACAAAGAAAAAAATCGTTCTTATTTTATAATATATAGAGATATATAGAGATAGAGATAGAGATATAACATCCTATATTAGCTTCAGGCTGTATCCCGCACACAGCAGGGTAGACAAAACAACCTAGTGTTAAGACACTCCGTTCCCTATTTTCCGCCGGATTCTGAAGACATTGCGAGCTGAGTGGCGGAACTCAATACTGCGCTTTACCTCAACAACACAGCGAAGAAATGAAATATTAAATATTTCAAATGAAACGAAATATTAAATATTTCATTTCCTCGAATGGGGATCGAAGACTCAGAAGACTGAGGGATAAGACACTCCCATCCCTTTAAGATACTTTCGTTCTACACTTTCCCTATTTGCCCAATTCTGGAGACATTGCGTGTTGAGAGGCGAAACTCAACGCCTCGTTTTGCCTCATTGTTAGAGCGAAGAAATGACAATTTTAAATAAGTATTACTTTGTCTCGAATGAAAATGTCAGTAAGAGTAGCATGCCTGTACCCCTGCGCCATGACTGGCCTTCAAACAACTAAATAATCATTTTAGATCCTTTAAATATTTACCATGTGCATATATTTCTGCAACGTTCTGGACACTGAAAGAATGTCAGATTCATTTTAATTCCTCGAATGGGAATCGAATCCACAATCGGTCACATTTACAAACGCATGCTTGTGTCCCTGCACTATGACTGGCTTTACTGCTGCTGGCTAAATTTTTTTTTCTTTACTATATCGAAACTATTAACAAAAAGTAATATAGCATATAGCCTACAATCCTCGATAAATAAACTATGAAGCACAATCTGGCGCGAAATGATTATTACTGTGCACCCGTATTTTAAAGCTGTGTTACAACATATCTAACGTATTAATTTAGATAAGGAATAACACAATAAGTATTATGTAGAACAGTTTCGAAAATATCTTTTTATTTTTTCTCAATATTAAGCCTTTTGAACCATATAATAGTTAAAAGCTATCGGCTTATAAATCGTGGATTTTTTTTAAATAAGCTCATTTTTGTCAAACTAAACCTTAAAAATTTTTCCAGGCCTGTAGCAAAGTCAAAGTCAAAGTCAAATAATTTTATTCAAAATAAGAAGTTACATGCTTTATTTTTTGAACGCCAAATAATTTACCACCAGTTCACTAAAATTAGTACCTGAGACCTGAGAAGAACCGGCGCAAGAAACTCAGCGGGATTTATTTTTTTAAAATCAATTATACAAAATCACATTTACTCCTATTTCTAGTATTTATAATAATATTAAAGATTATTAAAAGATTATTATTATTAAAAAAATTATTAAAAGATTATTAAAGATTTTGCCAAAATTGGTGATGCATTTATATGCATTCTTCTTAATATACATAACATGTTCAAAAATGTATGTATTGAGATGCAACTGTCAAAATATTTATTTCTTTAAATTTTTGCCTTAACGATTCTTTTGGGCCTAAATTATAGATTGCGCGAATAGCTCGCTTCTGCAAGGCAAAAATTGATTTAATACCGGCTGCATTACCCCAAAGTAGAATGCCGTAGGACATAAT
Organism: Heliconius erato x Heliconius himera; assembly: GCA_013421005.1. Taxonomy (NCBI): domain Eukaryota; kingdom Metazoa; phylum Arthropoda; class Insecta; order Lepidoptera; family Nymphalidae; genus Heliconius; species Heliconius erato x Heliconius himera. The sequence goes on along the minus strand of JAATLQ010033667.1, from coordinate 61,520 downwards.
ACTATGAAAGTAGCTAAAGTAAACAAGGCGAGCCGTTTCCACATCCGTTAATAATCTGATTTTTTTAACCGCAAAATCTGCTGAGCTAAGTCTATTCGCCATTTCATCGATATTAGGTCCCCACTGTAATTTAGAGTCAATGGTGATACCGAGAAACACCGTAGAATCGACAGGATCCACGGCTTCACCATTCAAGAGTACATCAGCTTTAACAATTTTTGTGTTAGGTGTTCTGAAGATTATACATTTAGTTTTTTTACTATTCAATAGTAAGTTATTAACGCTAAACCAATGTACTACTTTCGATAGAGCATTGTTTACATCGTCATATATGTTTTGTCGTCGTTTTATTTTAAAAATCAATGAAGTATCATCAGCAAACAATACTATATCATGGGTCTTTCCCACTAAAAATGGCAAATCATTTATGTATATTAAAAACAGAAAAGGACCAAGAATAGACCCTTGTGGGACCCCCATACTGACAAATGATCCAGGAGATTTCTTGCCATTTACATCAACCCTCTGAACTCTGTTAGCTAAATAAGAGGTCAGAAGATTGAGTGCACGTCCTCTTATGCCGTAATGGTGTAGCTTCATGACCAATGTAGAGTGCTGAACGCAATCAAAGGCTTTAGACAGATCACAGAACATACCAAGAGCGTCCTGCGATCCCTCCCAAGCCTCAAATATACTTTTTATAAGTCCTACGCCAGCATCAGTAGTCGATCGACCTTTAGTAAAGCCATACTGTTTATCATGCAAAAGCTGATGTGAGTCAAAGTGCATCAGCATTTGATTTAAAGTAATTTTCTCAAAGATTTTACTAAGAGGCCGGTCGTGGCGCGCGGCACGAGGTGTGGCGAGGTGCGGCGTTGAGTTCTGCCACTCAACACGCAATGCCTCCAGAATTCGGCAGAAAATGGGGAACGCAGTGTCTTAACACTAGGTTTCCTCTGCCTACCCTGCTGTGTGCGGGATACAGCGTGAAGCTAATTTAATTTTTTTTTTATTTTACTAAATGAGGATAGTATAGATACAGGTCTGAAATTGTTGGGATCAGATGTACTACCCGATTTAAATATAGGTATGACTTTACTAAATTTCATTAAGTCAGAAAACACACCATACTCTATACAATTATTAAATACAGTCGCGAGGTAAGGAGCAACAGTGTCTATTATATGACTAATAATTTAACAGAAATTTCCCCATATATCTGATGTTTTCTTAATATCTAGGGACTTGAATGTCTTAACAATGTTTCTTGAGTTGACCACTTAAAATTTAAAATCTATATCACATTTGTTTACGTTCTCCTTAAGTAAAGATTCAGAGACTATCGTGGAAGATATAATTGTTTTGGTTGTGGAAACTGGAATATCAGCAAAGATTTTTTCAAAAACACTGGCAACTTCTTGGTCCGAGCTGGTTAAGCCATTGTCAATTCTTAATTTAAATTCATAATTGCAATCCCTGGCTTTTCCAGTTTCACAATTTATTATGTCCCATATCGTTTTAATTTTATTAAAAGAGTTTTTAATCTTCTTTTTAATATGTAACGATTTTGCCATGGAACATACTTTTTTAAATAATTTAGAATAAGATTTAACATAATTAATAAATGTTTCACTGTAGTTATACGTTTTCTCACTATAAAGTTCATATAACCTTTGTCTACTCTTATGAATTCCCACAGTCGCCCAATCCTTAAATGACAAGAAACTCCTGGAATTGACTGTTCTAGAAGTAAATATAGCTTTGAACTCACTCTGTATAACAATAAAAAAATTCTCATATAGTAAATTGGGCTTATTACTATGTTTTAAATATTTAAGTTTTGTTATTACATTACTTCTAAACTTTTTTTATACGACTAGTTGTCATCGATATACAAACATTTTTTTTATACCAAGGTGAAAGGAAGCCAACTGTCTGCAATGATCTGAACTTAACATATTAATTATTAATTTTTTACAAGGCACAGAGTTTGTAAAAATATTATCAATGCAAGTAGTGGTACAATGAGTGATTCTTGTTGGCTCTAGAAATAGATTGTCTAGGTTATATGAATTAAGTAGTGACCTGAATCTAGTGCAAATGGTGGAATTTTCTAGTAAATTAATATTAAAATCACCACATACAACTATTAATTTCTTAGACCCAGATAACTTTACAAGTACTTGTTCTAAAATTATTTCAAAGTGTTCATATAACCCATTGGGAAGTCTGTATACACTTGCAACAATGAAATGCTCTACCTCAGCACAGGCCATATCAATAGTCTGCTCAACAGAGAGGCTCACAATATCTTTACGTTCTTGAAATTTATAAGATTTATTCAAAATTATTAAAGAGCCACCGCGAATAGTTTTTTCTCTATTGAACATACTAGCAACTAAGGCTAAACTAAACTAAGCAAAATAAATATTGTTGATTTATAAAGCTATCTTAGAATAGGCCGTCAATTGGCTAATGCACTTGGATATTGGTTAACTTTTACAGGCTGTAGAAAAACAAATCGCAAATATATATTTTTTTACGACTAAAATGTAGTCAGTATCAAAGTGCGGTTGTTGTTTTCTAGATGTGATTCTTCAAAACATGTTCAAAGTGTAGAAATCATTATCATTTGTCACACCCGTCATACAAGAAAACAAGAGCTGGTTGGAATTTAACGAAAAGGTTGCCTTCTGAAAATGCAGAAAACGATTTCAATTTTATCAACCTTTGTTCCTTCTTAGTCAACATGTACCTATTTAGTTAATGTCACAGAACATGTCTGCTTATGGTATTTTTACAATATATAAAATCTTACTTGAAAATATCGATCATTTTCTATAGTGGTAAAATAAGTTTCATTGTTCCGCAAATTTCCGCGGTCTAATCTGGGTTCATTCAAATAAGCTTCAAAACAAATACGTACCACAGTGGCAATACTAAAATCTAAACTTATGATATAAACATGAATAAATCATTACTGTTTTTACTATATTAGCAACCTAAATTTTTACATCTATTTTTTCTTAATCTTCAACTTGTTGTAATAATTTGAAGCCAGTGGTGGCACAGTGGCACGAGGTGTGACTGTAAAACCGACTGGTTGTGGGTTCGATCCCTACTCGAGGAGTTGAAATATTTACTTATATTTATATTTCCATTTCTTCGCTCTGGTGTCGAGATTAAGCGCGGCGTTGAGTTCTGCCACTCAACACGCAATGCCTCCATAATTCGGCAGAAAGTGGGTAACGGAGTGTCTTTACACTAGGTTCCCTCTGCCTACCCTGCTGTTTGCGGGAAACAGCGTGAAGCTAATTTAATTATTTTTTTTTTGTTTTGTAATCAATAATTTTATTAAGTTCCTTACCTGCTAATAAATTGTGAAAAATAAATATTAAGCCGTCATAAAATGTTTAATGAAACTTTTATAATAATTACTTAGTGACAGCAACAGCATCTTACTGCTTTTTAGGTTTTTGAAAAACCTATTTAATTAATTATTATTGTAATAATAAAAAAAGGTTAATATTTCCGATTCTTTTCCTTTATGCCATTTAATATCGCATAAATGCTCGTTTAATTTGAAATTAGACTATTTCAAAATTAATAAATTCAATTTCGTTGGGTTACTCGAACCCAGAACTCTGGAATAGTAGTGATGATTCCTTGAATTCTTGTCGCCAATTTTCTTGGTTTACCATCTGCCGTAGAAAGTTTGAAGGCTTGCATGAATGTTGTAAACACTTGAAACATTCCTTGTCTAGCAAAAGTTTCTCCGGCGCACAATCTCTTACCTAAAAAATAATAATAGCAGTAATAGTAATAAATTAGTAAGTTTTAGCCATATAGTAATTTAAATATTTACATAAAGACTTTTACCTGCTCCAAATGGTAAAGATTTGTCTTTAGACAAGTCCAATTTTCCATTTGTAATGAAACGCTCCGGCCTGAAGTTTTCTGGGTCACCCCATAATTCTTTGTCATGATTTAAGGTTACATAATTAAAGGTGACAATGGTATTCTGGAAAGTATGACACATTCTTTAATTTCTTAAACAAAGAAATTTAAATATATTATTTAACTAAAAAAAGATAACTTATTAATCGATTGAGACAGAAATTGTAAGGAGATCAAATATATATATTCCCTTACAATTGCTGTCTCGCCTGATCGTCAGATGGGATCTTAGTACAATCGTTCAATATGCCACTCAAAGGCTCGTTCCCACTATTATATTATTATAAGAACGTAGCGTCGTTCACTCCACATCCCTAAAAGCTGACAATTGATATTGACAATTGGGATAAATACTACCTAAATCCCCCCATATAGCGGCTTACAGCGGGAAAGACGGCTTTATATACAAGGACGATAAAAAAGTCAACAGGAGAAAATTCTCCACCCAGGTATATAATATCTTCGGACAACTCAATCCTTATCGTAGCTCGATGTACGGAGTTAACGCTGGAACAAAGGATATTAAACACAGCGCTCGCCATTCAACCTTCTTACAATCCAACCAGCATGTGGGAGCATTGGGAGCCTGAGTGTTCCTGGCTGCGGTAATTCCAGCTGGGCGGTCAACAATTTCGTCCCCGATAGTGATCTGATAGAAACTACAAATACTGAGGCAACCGAGAACCTCAGGAATAAGATCCCTTTTAGTTGCACCAGGGACGCAAAACAAAGTCCGCACGATTGCGTCTATTCTGGTAAACAGTGTTGCAGAAAAGTCCGCAAGACTTATCGTGAATGAGGCTTCATGAACCATTTTGGAGGAACCATCAAAGGCCAAGACTTACACTTATCGAGGATATAAACCAACCTTTATCAACATATTAAACCTTTTCCAAATGCACTATATCGGCCCAAACCTCGTGACATACGCGCTCAATGAAGTTTATAACGGAATCTACTCAGCCTAACAGACAACTCGGTCCCTGAGAAAGTGCACATGCGATACACTGGTGCTTCCATCACAATAGATTCCCCCATACTGTGTACCTGGTCCATATATAAGCAGAAAAAGCGGACGTTATCGGAAAGGATACGAAAGGAGGAGAAATTCATACATACGAGTCTGTAGTAATCATCCAAACTAAGGCCATTAAGAACGTCCTACACAACATCACATCACACGCTGTCGTCACCTTAACAAGACATACAAAAAGATGAATCTACTACACTGACGTGACGCCGAGGAAGACGCTATGAAGGTTCCGTGACTAATATAGTGGAACACCACAAAATGGAAATTTCCCACAGAGATGAGGAGACAATAAAAATATTACGTAACCAATTATCTACACCGAAATCAACATGATCAACAACCACAAAATTCGATAATTGACAAAAAGGAATCCAGATCGTTTAAAATATAATTTTTCACGTCACATTTTAAAAAGAAACCAAATAAAACAACCAATCAAGAACAAAAAAGGCACGGACTACAAAATTCTGTGAATATGAAAGTGTGAATATAACAGTTCATAATAATAAAAAAACCAATCGAGACGAGATGATTTTATGTTACCATCATTTATTTATCGCTACACAAAATACTAACGCATATATTCAAATGCAGGCATAATTGTTTATTTGAGTAAGTATTATGGTGTACTGTACCTCTGGAATGTCATAACCATTGAATTTTGTGTCTTTCACAGCACGATGGGGCACACCAATGGGCACTAAAGCTTCTACTCTCATTATCTCGCGCAAGCAGGCTTCTGTGTAGGGCATGCTGTAAAAACCAGACTAGATTTAAGTAGAGATACATATAAACATAATAATCACCATGTCATTTTCTTTATGTTTTTGTATTATTTTCATAATTTCATAATTTAACCACCTTTCAATATATTCAATTAATTTTTTAGACATATTAACAGATTTTTTTTTAAATGTAAGTCATTAAAGTTATTAACTACGTATTTATAACGACGTATACTTGTTTCTGTCGTCCAATGTCGGCAGACGGTCGCGACCGACAACTCTGTCGATTTCTTCATGGATTTTGTCTTGAATTTCTGGTTGGATTAGAATTCTCTCAATCAAAATTGCAAGGGTTGATTGTACTCCAGTGGCTGATGGAAACATATAGTCTACGCATATTAACTTCAACTGATCCTCTAAAAGAAAAATATTATTTATCAATTCACAAGTTTCATATTTATGACATCAAGTCGGTTTTATCAATATAACGGTAAGATACAAAGTCTTAGTACAAGTAATTATATTTTCATTCATACATGTAAGTACTTTGCATATCTATTTTTTCACTTAACCTGTGAATGTGGTGCGGTCGCCTTTATTAACTTCTTCCTTCATTTTTCTTATATAAGCATCTAAGAAGTGACGATCATGAGAATCTTCCTGGGTTTTTTTCACATCATTGATTTGTTTCTAAAATATATAAAAAAATTGTGATGTAAGAAAATTTCTCACAAACATCTACATAGTGCTTGTAATTTTTTTAGGGGAAGAGTACCCTCTTCCCTACCTACCCTGCAGCGACACCGAGTGGGTACCCGGTGTTGCTGTAAAAGTCATTAGGGCTAACAGTATTAACCTCAAGTTCGAAAAAAAAGCAAACACGTATAGTTATGTATGTTACATACAGTTTGTTTTAGTATCTATAAATGTCTAAATAATTTCTTACATCCACATTTGTTACTAATTCAAGAAAGATTATTATACTTCATGTCTAAAATAAGAAATACTTTTTATAACTATACGACTAATGCCTTAAATATCTGAAAAGCGTCTAGTAACTTACAGTAAAAAAATCTAGTAAGCTTTGATTTCCTTTGCGTAAGTTTTTGTAACCGCTGTAATTAGGCATAACATCTTTTAGCCATGGAGTAATTGCTAGAGCTCCTCCAAAGTCATTGACTCCTCTCTGAAATAACAGCGCGTTCCTGGCCAGATCCCACACAATAGAATACTGTGATCGAGGTAAGGTGGATCTAGTGAATACATGTAAAATACCGTTGATGAAAGGAGCAGCAAAATAATGTTGGAGGTAAATAAGATCACCGTTAACTATTTCCTGGAACAATGCAGAATATTCGATAAAATTCATCAGTAAGAACATTAATGTTTTGAAATGTTACAGTTCCATCTTTACTCTTACATAATACAATGTTATTTAAAATATTGTTAGCAAAGTCGTGTAAAAGGGGATAGATGTAGAAGGAAAAGACTATAAAAGAAATGGAATTGTGTCAATCGAGGGCAGCAAGCAATGGTCCTTATCGAAAGTAAACTCATGTAAAGTATTGTTATTAGGTAATACATATCACTTATTGCAATTACATATAATCTCTTTCCAAATAATTTAAAAATATATAGACGATATGTGTTTTTATCGTTTAAAAACGTTAACAAACTTAAAAAATAAAAAAAACGTTAATTGAATGTATTGAAACGCTTCCGATTTCTAACAATATTATAAAAATAACTAGTAATGATAATCATCTTTATCAACTAAGACTTCCATTAAACAAAATAATTTAATTGATTCGTGACAAACTGCTATATAAACATCTAAAAAGTGGCAATCATGACAATCGATTTGATTCGATCGATTTCGATTACCCCACTTTCGTAAGACTATGTGTGGAGCTAAGTTGTATCTCAACACACATCATGTCTCGGATTTAAAGTCTTGACTGTAGTATCTCGTTCCCTACTTGCTGCAAACTTTAACGACTATAGGTGGTAAATAGATATACTAGGGTCGTAAAGTCCACGCAAATTAAATTGTGTTAATAATATATAATATGTTTCTACAGGAATAATAAAGGTATTTACTTTTTCAGCATCGTTCTTGGGTCCGTTAATAACCATATCGATCATTTCCTTGGTTTCGTTAGCCATTACTTCCTCCAAGCCCTCTTCCCTTCTACCAAAACCGAAGTCTCGCATATAACGCAGACTGAAACGCCTTTGAACGTGCCAAAAATACCCATCAGTGAAGAAAATGCCTGCAAATTTATGAAAAGTTAATTTTGCAACTCGTAAATAGTATACAGACATTGGCAGACCTTGACAACTACACTAATAATGCCATAGGGATAATGCCAGGTAGAAAAAGACCTAAAATAGTTTACTTTGGCTGGTCTGGCTACATAAAAGTTTTGTTGACCATTATTAAAAAATATATATCTTTATCTCTAAATTTTGAAAGACAAATTTAAATTATAAGGCTTTAACAACTTTTATGCAGCACTCCTTTTACGTTAACAGCATATAGGGTAAAATATTTCAAACCCATACCGTAAAGAAATTAATCAAGGTAACTCAACAGTTTATACGTAGGTCTTTTTTTCATTTCACGATGTTTATCCATACCTGTATTTCATTTAAGCAAAGATGCAAATAACGTAAACGCATACTACTATAAAAATACTACCTACTAAAGGTTAAACAACTTTGAACTTTGCCGGCAATATCTACGACTCGATTTCGGAATAAGGCTTATGCGGCGGTTTGCCTTTATTTATTTATTTTTGGTTTATGTGTGCGTGCGTCGTTCTTGACAAATGGCGTTTTGTTTTAAAACGACAATTTTATTATTTAGTTTGTTTGAAAAAAAACACTTTTTAATTTTTAGGAAAAACAAAAAATTTAAATGGTTTGGGCTTTTATGTCTTCCACCCTGTATATGATTATTTATTGTAATATAGGCCTATTTATTGTGACCCGATCCGTGACCTGCGACATTGTTGCACTCTGTTGTATGATTGCAACTAGCATATGATAAACATCAAAACTTATAAATATTATAAATATTATTACACCGACTTAGGGATAAAAGACCGCATCTAACATAACATGAGCCTAATATCTTTGAATACTTGTTGAAAATATAATAAATAAAAATGATAACCTAAATGGCCAATATTATTTTCAAAATATGCGTGCTTAATTCTGATTTCAATATGTAAATATGATATCATTATTAAAAGGCGAAAGGGTCAGTCAATTCGAAACAAAATAACAATAACATATTTTTTTTATATTATCAATTTGAAAAAAAAACTATGAGAGTTTGTTCACTTGTTTGTTGTGACACTTGATTTCGATCAATTTACAGTGTGCCGTGTCCAAAAAAGGAACGTAAAGTAATGTATATATACTCTAAGAGAAAACTCACTAACGAGAAAGAAATATTTTTTCTAGATTATTTTGTGCGCCTAATAGGTCTACTGAGGTCTTTCAGTGTATTATTTAGTCTTTCCAGGACATAATAACAATAATATAATTTCTAATATTATTAATTCAAAAAACATAATAGATTAGGTCATAATCTAGAAAGAGTACGAGAGGGTGCGTTACCCGTTACACTTGATATTGATCAATTTAAAGAGTGACGTATACAAACAAAAAAGATACGTAAAGAAATGTATGATTTAAAAGAAAAAACATATGTGAGTAACCCTCTCGGAAAAAATATCGACTACTCGGGCCAGGTTAGTAGGCGGCCAGCTTCCCCAAGCTGACCGCCCTCTGGCTCATTAGGACGAAAGGCGGCGATCGTGTGCCGCCCTCCGGCGACCCGGTTTCTTACGGCGGATGGCAAGTTCGGCAATAGCCTTCCTCGCCCGTTCCGCCGACTCCTTCTCGAGCACCACTGCCTCGCAGAATGAGGAGACTGCATCCCAAGACGTCTCGCTGCCGGCCATGGCCTTGACCTCGGCCGGCAGGGAGAGGTCGTCCCCTATGATGTCGCGCAGAGCGCGACTTTGAGACGCCTAGGCTGTGCACACCTCCAACTTGTGCTGGGCCGTCTCATTAAGGCAGTCGTCGCAGTGGTGGCAGCGAGAGTCGGGCTCCCTCCCGGCGATCCGACACAGGTAACCCCCGAAGCAGCCATGCCCCGTGAGTACCTGTGTCGTGCGGAAGGTTAGGACACCGTGACGCCGCGCTAACCATTGGCGGAACACTGGACGGACAGGCTCGATCATCAACCGGCCGGCAGTTAATATGGGGTACTTAACTTAACTTAGCTTCACGCTTTATCCCTTGCGGGGTAGTCAGACAGAACGGAGCGCCAAACGCTACGGTCTCTACATACCTCTTTCGACTCGTCCACCTCGTCCATCAACCTCTTCATACATGCCCTTCGGGGGGTCCTCATGCTTTTTACATGACCTTCCTCCTCCATCTTTGATACAGTGTTTTCGAAGGTCAACCGAGGTCGCCCCCTACCTCTCTTACCGCTCACTTTTCTGTCATAAATCTTTTTTGCCATTCTTTCATCACTCATTCGTTCGACGTGCCCAAACCAGCTGAGCACGTTCTTCTTCATTCTCACCGTGACATCCTCGCTAGTACCTGCCATTCTGTGTACCTCTTCATTGCGGATTCGATCAGCTAAGCTGACTCCGCATATCCTACGAAGAGATCGCATCTCCACAGCATTAATCTTTCTTTCATTCTTCTTCTGTAATACCCACGTTTCGCTGCCTTATAACAGAGTCGGTACCAAAACTGCATTGTGTACGGCCAAACGCGCAGCTGTGCTGACGTTTCGCCGTCTCATCAATGCAGCTAAGGCTCCGTTAACCTTGTTACCGGCAGCAATACGCCTTTCCACATCCATCTCGTATCTTCCATCTCTACTGAACATACTTCCCAAGTATACCACTTCATTCACTTGTTCTAATATCTTACTATTTACACTGATCTTGCATTCCGTCATTTCTTCATCTCTTTCAAAAATCAGAACCTTTGTCTTATTCGCATTGAGTCTTAGACCATTATATGGTGCAATAAGCCCTGCATCATCTGCGTACAGCAGACAATTTACATTCAGGTCACCTACTTTCACTCCCATTTCACTTTGTTTCCCTCCTTGGAGACAACTATCCAAATACAAATTGAACAACCAAGCTGACAAGTAAAAAGACTGACATGTAAAGAGACTATACAGCCTGCAGCAAGGGTCCGCTCACATTGTACCTGGGTAGTATCTCCCATAATTTCGCTCTTATAACTCTGTCAAACGCCTTTTCCAAGTCCACAAAAGCACAGAAAACTGTTTGGTTAACGACCAAAAATTTTTCCGTGATCATGCGTAGGGAAAAGATCTGATCCATACACCCTCTTCCAGGTCTAAAACTCCCTTGGGCCTCCCACAATATCCTTTCAGATCTCTCTTGCGTTCTTCTCACTAATACTTTAGCATAAACTTTACTGATAGCCCTATGGCTTGCGCAGTCTATCTGTGAACCTTTGCCTTTATACAAAGGCACGATGACTGCATCTCGCCAATCGTCTGGGAGTTCCTCTGATTTCCAGCACAAATTGCACAAAAACCAGAACAAGTCCAAGACGCGTGGCCCACCATATTTGATCATCTCGGCAGTAACTCCATCTGCTTCCGCTGACTTACCACATTTCAGAGTTCGTATTGCACTCTAAACTTCTTTTACACTGATTTCGCCATCAGCTACATCAAGACTCAGCGTTTCACTGTTACTTGAGACTGAGACGTCATCACATTCATACATCTCCTTGTAAAATTCCGCCCATCGCTGCAAAACGTGTGGTTCTTCCGTTAAAATTTCACCATCCTTCGAAAGCATCCCTTTCATTCTACAGGTTAGGGAGCAACCTCGAGAAACACTCACTCCTCGCCAGAAAAGCTTCGTGGTTTCTCTGAAGTTGTTCGTTAACCTTTCGTCTCTTTCATTCTCTGCCTTTTCACGCTTCATCTTTATCAGTACTTTCGTTTGGTGTTTTTGCAGCTTATACTCTTTCTTTTTAATTTCTTTCATTTATCCTTACCTGAGGCTTTATAATCCTGCCATGCTTTCTTCTTTTTTTCTATAGCTTCTTGCACTTCATCATCCCACCATTCGTAGCGCTTTTTGGTAAAGCCTCTTTTCTCTTTACCACATACTTCTATTGCTGCTTCCTTCATGCAATCCCTAAAGTTCTGCCAACATACTTCAATATTTTCATTTCCAGATTCGCTGCTGTCTAGCTTCTTAGAAACTCTTTCTTGATATTCCTCTCTAACCGGTGGATCTTGAAGCTTCCAGCTTCTTATGCGATAATTCAACTCCAAGTTTGGCCACCTTGTGTAGTTGCGCCAACCTGCAAACAGACCCCTTATTCTAGCTACGACTAGATAGTGGTCTGTTCCCAGTTCAGAACCCCTAAACACTCGCGTGTCTATAACTTGGCTTCGAATACGCTGATCCACTAGGAATAAATCAATCATACTTTTCCCTTCCTCTCGCTCCCATGTATACATGTGAATTTGTTTGTGGTCAAACATCGTGTTTGCCACAAACAAATTCCTTTCCTTGCATGTTTCCAATATAAACTTTCCAGCCTCATTTATTCTCATGTCACCATACTGACCTAGCACTCCCTCGTAACCGCTTCCCGCAGTTCCGACCCATCCGTTCATATCCCCACATATTATTAACTTTTCGTTCCCTCTAACGCTACCTAGAACATCCCTGACACTCTCCCAAAACTCCTCGAGTTCGCCTAATGGAGCTGATGTTACTGGCGCATACGCCACTAACAAGAATACTCTTGTTATCCCCAGCTTGAAGCGAATCCAAAGCAGTCTCGGGTTGATCGCCTTGTATTCAATCGTTGCACTAACCAATCTAGAGGACAACCGACACCTTGACAGCCCCGCTCGCTCTCTGGTACGGCGGGCCAGAAAGCGACCCGACTGCCCGGTAAATCGATAGTGTTATTGCCCTTCTGCTTGCTCTCAGTCACGCAGACGATATCCAAATCTCTATCATCTATCACATCTAATAGTTCATTCATCTTTTCTTCCATCCCTCCTCTTATATTCCACGTAGCTATTTATAGCTCCGTCCTCCACCTCCCGCCGTTCCGGACATGGCGTCTGGGGTGGGTGGGTGGTGGTCCCAAACGCCGCACTCGTCGCTACTTGACACACCAGCGGGGACGCACTGGTGTGCGTCGCCTTGGGGGGACGCCCTATCAGTGCGCTCTAGTTCAAGTTGCACGTGGCCGATGGAACGTTGCAGCCCTCGTAAGCAGGAGTCGCTACGGGCAAGCCTTCCATCTTGGACCCCCCATTGGGGTCCAATGTACTTATTTATTTTTTAAATCCAATGCGTTATTTAAAAATTTCACTGGTCGAACAATGGGAAGCGTCTACGTCTTACTATGTAAAGATAAATAATAGCTTGAACTTAATTATATTTGACATTTCAAAATATTATCATGTTCAACAAAAGTGACGTAATATGCTGCTATTTTGCAAGTTTTAGTCCAATTTTAATCTATACATAGTATAAAATTAAAATAGGTCGTACAAACTATAGGCTTTACGCGGGAAAAACTGCATTTGACGTGTGCGCATACCGCTTGCCTAGATGAATGTAAAATAGAAATATAGCCAAACATTTTTCTAATAAATACGATTTTTTTTCAAGCAAAATCGAATAAAATCCCAAAAGATTTAAATGATGATTTATTTATGCATATAGTGTATATAGTGTATATAGTGTATATAGTGCATATAGTGTATATTGTTAAACATAAATTTTATGAAATTGTATGAAAGCAGGGGCCTCTGTAAATTAGAAAACTATAATTTGAAACCTGTCTAATTGGAAAATTGAATAAATGAAAACCTTAATAAATGGTATAAAATCCTTGGTCCTTTGAGATCCCAACTAACCAGATCTCCCTGCAGGTACAGAGTCGTTATGTCTGACCACAAAATATTGAAAATTTGCAGAGAAGCTTGTAATAAGTTGTATGATTTATTTTAATACATTTTGCAGTAAAAAAATAATATAGCAAAATAAAAAAAACTTTTATCACTTTAGCCATTAAAATTTGATACACTTTGTCTGCTTAGACTTCGTTATTCAAAAGAAAATAAAAAACTACGTTAAGGTAGTGAGAGTATGTTACAAAAATTGTGCGGATAGCAACTTTTTTTCACTCAATTGAGTGAATTATTTTTAATAAATATTGAGTGAAATTATTGAACATTTAAACCTCACTAGGTATCGTTACACTGAGAAAATATATAGAATCTAGTGTGAATTATTTAAGGCAATATAAAACCCTTCAAAACATAAATATGAAAAGAGAGCTAAGTTGAATATTGAATAACGCCTCAATCTCGGCGTCAACAACAAAAGAATCGGATTCTGTGTCCCATCGTGATGTAAATGAAAGTCAAGAGAGTCATGAGTCGATATTTTTTTTCATTTATAGTAATATTATAATTACAAGTTTTTACTTCTAGCTTATACTGGACATATACTATATGGTCAATATATGCATTTATTTGGTGGTAAAAATAGGTTGCCAAATTGCACAAATTATATCCCGAGGGAGGACAGAATTCGGCACCCATATAAATCTCCGACTCTTTTGGCGGTGAAGTTGAGAATGAAGCGCAATTTAATAATTTTACATTTATTTTAATAGATTTTTATTCTTACCTTATCTCTTGTAAAGACATTATTGCTATTAATTAAAATATCTTAATTTCGTACGTTCTTTTGTTGATATGTCTTTGATACTTGACTTTTTTTAAATTTCTTAATAGTAATTATATAGTAGAGGCCGGTCGTGGCGCAGCGGCACGAGGTGTGACTGCAAAACCGACTGGTTGTGGGTTCGATTCCCACTCGAGGAGATGAAATATTTACTTGAATTTATATTTCCATTTTCTTCGCTCTGGTGTCGAGGTTAAGCGCGGCGTTGAGTTCTGCCACTCAACACGCAATGCCTCCAGAATTCGGCAGAAAGTGGGGAACGGAGTGTCTTAACACTAAGTTCCCTCTGCCTACCCTGCTGTGTGCGGGATACAGCGTGAAGCTAATTTAATTTTTTTTTTTTTTTAATAGTAATTATCAATAAATGAAATCTGAAAATTTATGCAGGTTCTTCCTGTGTAAACGTCAAATAATCTACTTTAATACCTATGAAATATCGAATTACTATGTAATCTATAAATTTTTCAGACTTTTTAAACAAGCTGGAGACGCTTTTCGCTAGATATTGACGTGAAAATATGTTACATAACATTACAGATTTCATATCAATGTAGCTTTAAAGTTAAAACTAATCAATTTTTTTTCATTAGACATATTATGGCCCTAATTTTAGACTTACATAATAGAAAGAATAAAGTATAACTCATACTGTAAAAATACTAAGCTAATGTCACAGTTCTAATAAAACTTCAAAACTTTGGTTAACAAGTTAATATTTAAAAAAAAACGCTTAGTGGCACTAAAAAATTCGGCAAAAATTGGGGAATGGGATATCCTTACACCAGGTTCCCTTTGTCTACCCTGCCGTGTTCGGGATACGGCGTGAAGCTGATTTTTTTTATTTTAATTTCATTGCTCGACGTCGAGTTCCGCCACTAACCACAGAATGTCTCGAATAACGTAAGATCGGGAACGGAATGTCTTACACTTACACTTCATTTCTTCTGCCTACCCAGCTATATGCGGATATCATCATAATTCATAAGTTATACAAAAAACAATATGAATCATATTATTTCATACTCATATTTATTACGTTAAATAATAACAATTATATTAAAAACGAATTCTAATATATATACTTACCAAGTTTTTTCCAAAATGAACGCAACCGCGCTACTATCATATCAACGCGACCGTCAAAGTCCGGATGATTAAGACCTTCTTTAATCAGCTTGGGATCATCAATGACGATTGTAGGAAAATTTCCGAGATACATTCCCAAAACGTCAGTTTTGTAATCGCGGGCTAATTTTCTCAAAGATCCTCCTAAGTTGTTTATTTCTCGACATAGCACGATCCAGTAAGCACCATATATTGGTAGGCTTGGTGGTCCTGAAATATTATAGAATATTGAACAACATTTTATTCAAAACAAATGTTTGTACACATGCAATGTAATCGCACTAAATTAATTCGCTAAAAAGCAGTTACTTATGTGAAATTGTTTTAATATATTGTACAGAATAAATAACAAATTTAATATATAATAAATGACTCTAATATTAAGTCTCGTCACATTAATATAGTCTTAATGATAAGTTCTTTGATTTTCACGATTATTACACATTTTAAATGAAACTATTTTAACCGGATTAATCGCGTATATTTGGCACTTTTATACATTTTTGGAAACCCGACGTTTCGAACACTTTGCAGTAGTCCGTGGTCACGGGTAGACTGAGGTGGCATTCGTCTGTCAGTTGACATAATTATTATATCAACTGACAGACGAATGCCACCTCAGTCTACCCGTGACCACGGACTACTGCAAAGTGTTCGAAACGTCGGGTTTCCAAAAATGTATAAAAGTACCAAATATACGCGATTAATCCGGTTAAAATAGTTTCATTTAAAATAGTCTTAATGTCATTCATTGGTCACATTGGTGACCCCGTGATGGACCCCAGCAGGGGGGTTCCTTGCCAGCTTTACACCAAAGTGATTGACAAGACAGACGTGATATACCCCACCAGGGGGATCTTTGCAACTTCATCTTGATGTATTCGACAAAACTTACGTGATTGACCACTGGGGGCACCCAGCCAACTTTAAAATTTTAAGGGGAATTAGAATTTCAATTTATCATCAAATTCATATTGAGATTTTCGGAAGATGAAAGAGTCAAATTGAATAAAAACTGATGAAACAATGGAAGACATGTAGTTTTACGGAGTATCACAGGTTGACCGAGACGAAGATTTACGAAGTATAGGTAGCACCAATTTCCTTAGAAAAACATCATTTATATATCGATATGTGTTATAAGAGATTAGTCGACGGCCTTACAAGATTATTGAATCCAACAAGGATAATTAACTGACTGACTACTCCAATTACGACTATCAATGTTAAAGTGACATTAAATAAATACATGTGGTAGAACAAACTAGGAGTTTCAGTCAGTACAGGAATGGCTAGAAGGCGAAAATCGTGATTTTCGCCTTTTGACACCTACAAGAATTCGTTACTTACGCAATTCTCCGAATTGAACAAGATTTATAGTTAATTTATGCTTTGTTTTTTACTTTTTTTTTCAAAAGTGGAGAGAAAGGAAAAAATAAGCGGAAAAATCATTCAACACAAAACACGTGACTCAGGAAAAGTGAGTTAGACAATGGTGGGAAATTATTTGTGTATGTTACTTGTGTCATTTCAGTTTTCAAAAACATATAAGCTTAAATTAAGAGTTGAGTCAAGCAACTTTATTAGAGTTCCGTGCCTTAAAAGGATCATTTACGTAGTATTTAGTTTTAGTATTTATTTAAGTAGTGAATAGTGCGCCAGACCCAACAAATACGGTTCTCCGGGAGTGTATCAGATCCCGAGTCCAATCTGTTCCGGTGCCTCTAAACTAAAAAAAAAAAGACATAGACCCACCATGTGAATTGATTGCGCTAGGTCCCAGAGCTGTATCTCTAACCGTTCCAAAGATAGCTTTTTGATTAATTATTTTACGCTTATCAGTCACCCTCATTTTGCTCCCGCCCTGCCTTATCGTTCACTTTCTCCAATTGCTACTGACTTAACTACGTCCCAGTGTTGCTGTCTCACAATATATCTGCATCTCTTTGTTGCATTGCTAATCACCTAACTACGTCACAGTGCCTCTGTCTGTTTGTTGCTATGTTGTGTACTACTAAATGCTATTTCTCTCATTTTTATCAAAAGTGTCAGAATCCACGATACAATACAATATTATGTGCTAGAGCCCGCGATATTCAATCGTTTCCTGCAAAAATGGTTTTCTTGTTACAATCTTTATGAATTTATTTAGTCTAAGTACTTCTATTGTATTTTTTATCATACAATGTTTCAAATAATGTGCGCCGATGAAACAATATATTTTTTTATTAAAAACTTCCCGATTTAATATATTTTTTTTATTAAATCTAAATACTTCTATTGTATTTTTTATTATATAATGTTTCAAATTGGTTTTTATGAGAATCAAATATTATAACAACAAAAAGTACAAAAATAACCACCACCAACTTACACGAAAGTTGGTACACAGTATCACCAAAGAAATATCTAGTGCACCAAGCCTAAAAAAATATAACTAAACAAAAACACTGAACAAATTAGGGACTACATATAAACCATTATGGGTGTGATTATTGTTTGTGTATTTACTGTGTGAGGGCAAAAAAGAATAACAATATTGTAAAAAAAATGTATGAAACATTATTTATTATAATAAATCCTAATGTATAAAAATGCCTTCCGGAGGAAGTGCGCCAGACCTAACTAATACATACCACTCCATCCGTAAAAACACAAAAAAACCAAGCTTGTAAGTCAACGGAATCAAAAGATACGAGCTTTTATGCATTGTTTTTTTGCTGCATTTAGAATGAAATTCGCCGCGTAATCAAAACCTATATGTTATATTTGTAAGAAGTGACAATTTATAGCTTAACATAAAAAAGAAAAACTCTATATATATATATATAAATATTACACATAAAAACTATTACAAGGTTGATAATCTCTATATATAATAAGACAGTAAAAATATTTTATCTGTACATTTAGTAATTTTGACTGAAATGGATAGAGGGACACTTAAAAAGAATAATAGAAAGCAAAAAGATTGTTTTTGAATTTCTTGTCTGTCTGTCTGTCTGTCTGTCTGTCTGTATGTCGACATATTTTTGTCTACATTTTTCTCTGAAAGTACTGAACCGATTTACTTGAAAATTTTACCAATTGCTTTGTTTTAACTCAACTTAACTACTAAAGCTCATCAAAATCGGTTCATTAAAATCGTTATCGTCATTTGAAAGAAGTTGTAATTAATTCAACATAAAGAACGATCTTGAAAAAAATATCAAGTAAATACAAAGATTTTTTGGTTGGTTCGTTCATATGTAACTAATTTAAAAACTGTACAGGAGTTAATATGCAATTATTACAGTTATTTTACAAAGAATATTATAAATCCTTCAAATCAATAATTTAACATTTAAGGCTGTTTCTGAATGAGTAAATTAAATTATTCACTGACATCAGCACATTTAACAGAGTATATTATATAGGTAAAAAGAACATAAAGTTACAAAAACATATACGTATAATAAATAATTAACTTTATGTATATTTTATAAATATCAAAATTCTTTGACGATAATGTCGTAAAAAATCATATTAGAAGTCATTATAGTTGTCAATCAGTTCCGCTTATTAAATCAATAATCATGTATTTTAAGCAGGCGAAACCGTGGGCGAGCCGCTAGTTAATAATTCATTTATATATTATGTATGTAGTTCATCTCATACCAAACGAACTTTCAATTCTGAAATTGTTACGGTGCTGTAACCCTCGGTGGAGGCGAATCGAGCCGATCCGCATTTGTTTTTAAATATGTATTAATTATTTGATTTATACAAAACATACAACAAATTGATAGAATCAGTTACCTGGTGGAAAGTTCTTCGTAGGCCGTTTACAGGCATTTTTGTACCAACGGACGCCCAAGTATGTAATCAAAGCAATAGAGGCGACCAGACCGATCATCTTGCTCGAGACTTGTTGACTGATAAGTGAAATAAACATAAGTGTATTTATGTATTTATTATCTATACTTATAATAAAATCGTAACGGATCGGTGTCTGTACATGAAAGATATATAAGAAGAAATGTTTTTTGGGGGCCTTTATTAATGTAATAGAACCAAAAAAAATATTTGTTTGTTTGTCTGTTTATTTGTGCGTTTGTTTAAGCTAATCTCAGAATCGGCTAAATCGATTTAAATATAGTTTTCACTATTGGATACTGACAAGCTTTTTTAATATATAGGGTTTGTTTTACAACAATTGGTTCATAAATAGAAAAGTTATATCTATTTTAAGTAGATACTCACTTCGACAAATTTTCTCATTGCTATAACAGTTATTTTGTACATCCTTTTACTGAAGTGAACGAATCTTTAGCTTTTAATTTGTGCGATAAAAGAAAAAAACTTCAAAATTGTATGATTATAAAAAACCGCTGTCGTGGAGTGGCACAAGCTTGTGACGCGACAATTGTGGGTTTATTCCCACTCGGGGAAATTAATTGTAATTTATTAATATTTTCAGGTCTAAAATTGCGCGTAACATTGGAAAAAGCAGTGTCTTAACACTAGATTCCCTATGCATATTCTGCTATATGTTGGATATTAGATACACAAAATTAAAAACATTTAAATTACTGTTTATCTATTACATAATAAAAAAAAATTAAGTTCTGTCTGTAATATCAACATATCTGATTTTTTATTATGGAAAAGGACAAGGCAAACAAGCGTTCGGGTCCTAATTACCGCCGCCCACGACCTCGTGCAACACCAGAGGAGCTACAGGTGTGTTGCCGGTCTTTAAGGTGGAGAGAGACGCGATTTTCGAAGGCACCCATGTCATATCGACCTGGAAACATTGCCGCAGGTAGGCCATTCCACATTTTCGTTGCGCGTGGAAGGAAGTCCCTATGAAACCGCACAGTAGTGGATAGCCACGTATCCAGGTGGTGTGGATGATATTTTAGCTTGTGACGTGTTGTGCTATTAGAAAATTCGGAGGCAGGTAACAGGTCAAACAACAAAACACTTACCATGGTAAATGTGGTAGAAAACGCACAGCGAGGAGACGTCTCCACGATACGCCAAAGTGTCAAGCCTTTCACAGATCATTTTTGCATACACGATACCAAAACACAAACGGGCTAACCTCCAGCCCAGCTGTGTATTATGGGAGTAAAATTGAAAGAAAGAGGGGTTGTAGAGCAAAATAAAAGCTATTTTGATACAGTAAAAAAACTTCATAAAAGAGTTATTTTATAGAACTGCCTAGATCTTCATAGTTATATTTTTATTTTTTTAAGTGAACGTAAAAATACGATTTAATTCATTATAAGCAAGAAAAACATGTTTTTGTTATCATTCGTTTTATTGCCCTACACCAACAACCTCATCTTTAACGTTTGGGAATCAGATCGGTCCTCTACATAAATCTGAAATTTCAAATTCTTGTGCTATCTTTGGTATCATGGTACTATGATGCCATAAAGTTAGTCAGAAAAATCATAACAGTGTACTTTTTACAGTGTACTTTTTTACAGCCCCTATGAAAAAACATAAAACAGGTTTATTTAAAATCATACATATATTACAGTGACACATAGGAGGCGTAGTGAAAGGGCACAAAGTTTGACTTTTAAATCCGACTGATTGTGAGTTTGATCCCCACTCGAGGAGATAAAATATTTACTTAAATTTATATTTCCATTTCTTCGCTCTGGTGTCGAGGACAAGCGCGGCGTTGAGTTCTGCCACTCAATACGCAATGCCTCCAGAATTCGGCAGAAAGTGGGGAACGAAGTGTCTTAACACTAGGTTCCCTCTGCCTACCCTGCAGTGTGCGGGATTTTATATTTTAGTGACATATAGGAGTATTCTAGCTTATTATGTAAGATGCTTACATATTCAATTACATGGCCCTTGTCGCTATCTCATCGCATCACTTAGTTTACAAAATGAAAAACTTGAAATATTGCGTTATTTACGAGTACCTACAAGTTGTACCGTGGCACCAGTGCTGACGAAGAGTTATTAAGGTGTATGGCGGTCGTGTCTCAAAAGAAAACATAGTGCATTTTTGATACCAACGTTTTTGTCCTGGAAATTTCGACCTGCAGAACAAGCCCCGCGGAAGGCCAGAGACCCATGTTTATAATGAAAAATTGATAGCTATTGTGGAAGTGGAACCCTCGCAAACCACGTCTGAGTTAGCTGCAGGTTGCGGTGCTAGTGATAAAACTAACTGTTTTAATTCACTTGAAGCAACTTGAGAGAATTATAAAGCTTGAGAAGTGGGCACCTTAAGAATTGAGTCAAGCAAATCGGCAAACGAGCATCGATTGCTGAGCTACATTACTACTAATAAGCTTGAGGCCAGTCGTGGAGCAGGAGTACTAAGTGTGACTGTACAATCGACTGGCTGTGGGTTCGATCTCCACTCGAGGAATGAAAATATAAATAAAATAAATAAATAAATCAACCTCACGCTGTATCCCGCACACAGCAGGGTAGGCAGAGGGAACCTAGTGTTAAGACACTCCCGTTCCCCACTTTTTGTTGAATCCTAGAGGCATTGCGTGTTGAGTGGCAGAACTCAACGCCGCGCTTAACCTCAACACCAGAGCGAAGAAATGGAAATATAAATTTAAGTAAATATTTCATCTCTTCGAGTGGGGATCAAACCCACAACCAGTCGGTTTTACAGTCACACCTCGTGCCGCTGCGCCACGACCGGCCTCAATAAATATAAATTTAAATAAATGTTTTATATATTTATTTAATTTTATATTTTCATTTCTTCGCTCTGGCATTGAGGCAAAGTGTGGTGTTCAACCTCAACACACAATGCCTCCAGAATTCGGCAGAAAGTGGACAGCGGAGTGCCTTAACACTCACTCAGTGGGAACCTAGTGTTAGTGGAGGCATTGCAATTGAGTGTTGAGTGGCGAAACTCAACGCCACGCATTGCCTCGACAGCAATGTCTCGAAATTAGCTCCTCTGCCTACCTTGGGCAATAGTGTGAAGCTTGTAAGAAGAAATGTAAATTATAATCTAGCCAAAACGAGCTAAGCACTCTTATCTACGTTTTGTCAAAGCACGTTGGCGATTTCTTAAAACCTCAAAGGCGCGAATTGTTTACAAGGACTTGCTTAATTTTTGCCTAGAGAAGTTATATTTGGATTTTTGCCGCATTCAAATAAGTAAAATTTTTCGATATCAGAGGCTTTAGATTTAGCAACTATAGCTTATTATACTTACATGCCTATACATTTTCATATAAAATATATTATATTTATACTGTAATATAAATATAATATATTTTATATGAAAATATTGTACAATTGTGATATATTCTACAGTATATACAATTATAATATAGTCAAAAGCCAATTTTCTTGGAGTTTTTCTATATTAGGGATACTTTTCCATTTATCAAAATAGTCTTACTGACGCCACGTAAGGCCTTATCCCGGCGCAAGTTGTCCGAGGGCGTGATTGATGACTTTCTGCGGGCTCACCAATCACGGCAAACTGTTGCTCTCGGGTTAGTAATATTGTTTGACAAGTCAAGCAATTAGAGTAGCAGATGTTCTGTCTAACGACGGTGACGGCTATTACCAAATTAATAGGATCCAGACACTCACATTTCACCAAGTCAAATTAGATACATTTGTTTATTTTCAGTAAGAAATTTCCATGTTTAATATACGATCGACTGAACGTAATAAGCTTAGAAACATTTTCAACTAAAATTAAGCATCACATTAACAAAGTAGTTTTGGGTGATGTAAATTTAACTATACAGAGTGTTTTTGTCAGCACCACTTTAAATTTAAAAGTGTAGACGGCAAAGTTCAAAGTTTTTTTTAACCTTTAGTAGTATTTTTATAGTAGTATGTGTTTACATTATGCGTAACTGCGTCGCACGAAATACAGGTCTACGTCTAAACTGTTGTTTTTTTAGATATGGGTTTAAAATATTTTACCCTATATGCTGTTCCCGTAAAAGGAGCGCAGACGCTTCCATCCTGTATATAACATGTTAAATAGAAGCTGTCGTGGTGCAGAGGTACAAACATGTGACTGTAACGCGACGGTTGTGTATTCAATTACCGGGAAATAAATTTTTATTTGTTAATATTTTTATTTGTTTGTTCTGATACCATTGCAAAAGCGCGTTATTTGCCACTCAACACGCAATGTCTCGAAAATTCGGCGGAAAGCGGGCAACCGAGAATCTTAACACTACGTTCCCTATGCCTATCATATTATATGCGGAATACAGCGTGAATATAATACACTTACATAAAATATTATACACTTACAGAAATATTATACACTTACATAAAATTTTAATTCTATTATCAGAGTCTTCCACTCTACCTTATTTTATATTCAGTATAGTAAGACCGTAAAAGTCAGATAAAGGAAGTTTTTTCTTTAAAAAGTTGCACTTATGTTCATACACAATTTTAATAACGATAAGTGATATTTATGGTCGTACGTAAGCACTGTGTATCTCAGAAAATAATGGCACCTAAAGTGCTAAAAATTCTATACAGTATTGGTATAAAAGGGTCAATTTTAATATTGATATTATATTATCTGTACTTATAACTAATCCATATAGAAAAAAGTCTAAAATCCATGCAAGACTAAATTGTAAAAAGCTTACTTTTATTTATTATACATTTTAACTAAAGTTCTAACACTATACGTGTAATGGCAATAAGTATAAATTAAATTTATTTTATATTTAGGTACCCATACTTTTGTCTCATTGAATAAAACTAAAAATAATCACTATCACAAGTGCATATTCGTCATCGAATCATCCGTCGTCATGTATCGTCCGTCGGCTAATCCATACCTATATTATAAACTCGAAAGTAACTCTGTCTGTCTGTCTGTCTGTCTGTGCCGCAATCAGGGCCAAACCCGCTAATTCAATTGTAATAAAATAACAGAGATACTTGAGGGTCTTCGGATGAACATAGGTTACTTTTTTTCTCATATTTGTAATATTGTCGATATATACTAATATATTAAAATATTTTTCAATTTGACGGATTTTATTCCGCCATGTTAATAACAACCGACCGTTGCTAAGCAACGGTTTGCAAAGTTTATTAGTTGTTATAAGCAAACGTCACCCAAAGTGAGCTTGCTTAACGCATACATGGCGTGCGCTGACTCCACCTTATGAGATACATAAAAATAATGTTTTACAAAAATATTGTCCTTTAAATAATGTTTAAAAAAGTCCGCGATACACATACCATATTTATCTCTGAAGCTTGAGCAACACAGTAACAACAAGTAACCATTTTAATTAATTTACTTTATATTAATCGGGTTTTTGTTGTATGTATTTTCTATAATTTGATATTGATCCTTATGAAAATGAATATAATAGTCACTTTTAGCATTTCATCTAGACTGAAATTATAGTTAACTTTATAACATTCTAATAAATAATTAAGGAGATGTCATTGATTCGAAATTATCTAGCCTACGAGCGGCATAGTATGACCGACGCGAACAGATGATGACTTTGATAGTTTTGTAAATTTTTATACATTTTCGAACTACTGTTAATTTTTATCTAATTATTTGCTGTTTATAATTAATTTATACTTTTCTTTGGTTCTTCGCTTATTCGAGGAGCAGATTAGTTAGATTTTCATAAATTTCTTGGTGTGGTGTAAGTTGCGGCCCTGCGCGGCATCGGTGTAATATTATTTAAGTATTAAGGAGAGAATTGTTGGTTATTTCATCTTGGTTGGATGGTTATCTATACCGTTGTTATACACAATAAATTGTGGTTTTAGTTTTCTGGGATTTTATTTGATATTGCTCGCAAAACTTATCATATTTAATGTAGAAAGGACTTTAGTTATTTCATATAGTATCTATGTACGCGCGCAAGGAAAACGAGTAAAAAGATTTTTCCCGGGTAAATCAGTAAAATCGATTACTGAAAGTCCAACAACAATTAGTTCAGTTATTCTGGATATTAGCTCGGGGAAATAGAAAGACAGAAAGAGATAAAATTATTAATAATGTAGCTGGTTTTGTTTAGTTTTTTTATTAATATTTTACTATGGTTACGTTTACTTATATTTTTTTAATTTAAATTAGTTACATATTTTCACAAACAATTTCCTAAATATATCTAATAGCAGCATTCGTAAAGTTTAAGCGGGCGAAGCCGCGTCCGGGTCCGCTAGTATATCTATATATCTATGTAGAGTGACGGATGATAAAGAACTTTATAGTAAAATTAATTAATTACTCTGGTGGATTTTACTATTATGAAACGTTTAATGTCAACCTGAGATGAAACAGAAATGCCTATGACTTTTTATAACCTATACCTTATATAGAGAACGCTAAATAATGAAAATGAGTTTTTCACCGCTGCTCCTTATGGTTAAAAGCTGATACTAGATGGTATGGGATGGAATACTGATTTAACTTTAGGACTATATTCCAAAAGGCAAAATCTGTTCTGTTCTTACTCTATTCTGTTCTGTGCAATTATTTTTATTCATTATTTAGTGTCATCAAAGAAATATGCCACTAAATTGTAAGTAATTTTCAGTTAAATGATATTTTTGCAACATGTCACTATTCATACAATCTGTGTTTATTGTATATTTTAATAGTGCAATTTTCGATATGAATAGTAACTTAATTTAGTTTTGATCGGAGCGAAGCCGTCGGAAATGGCGCGTGACTAAAGTTTCGACGGGAAACTCATCTACATTGCAAATCAAATTAAGATCAACGCTATTATAGAACAAAATAAAATATGTTAAATTTTATAAAATATTGCCAGTCTGGTATGAAGTGTTCCCTTTTGACAACCATTTCAAAATCTACTCAATAAGAAGATAAAAGATTTCGCATATAATAAAATAAAACATTTGTTTTTATGTCTTTATTTTAAGGAAAAACTAAAAATTAACACATATTCTTCATGTACGTGCTTAAATACTTTTGCGCGTAAATACTTTTATTTTAAAAATAAAGTGCCACAGAAACTCATAGTAGTATTAGCTTTTTTAATTTATTTATGAAAGTGTAAGCATCTGCGAGTGCTGTGTGATATGAACCCGCTCTTGCCTCGAAGCAAGTTCGTGGCGCGTCTTTATCTTGCAGCGCAATAGTTGCAGTGCATTTTGCCATAAGCGCGTTTGCTCCTCCACCGCACCTTGTCTCGAACTTATCATTCTTTGTTCCTAAACAATACAAATATTAAATTGAACGTAGAACATTTTTCATATATGTAATTACTGGGATTTTGTCATATCATCAAATAAATTTCTTTGAAAATAAATTTAATTGAATTCAATGAAGCATTTAAATATTGTCATTATGTGTAAATGTAACATAATAAATAATGTCGGGACATCTAAATTAAGACATTGTATAACAATATTTATGTCCATATTAATAGCTATTCCCTAAACTCAGAGAACAACGTATTAATGCTAAATCAATTAAAAACATTCTTAAAGTTTATTGAATTATAAATACCTCTTCTAAGTTTTTAACGATTTCTGTGAAGTCAGCGACCCTTTCTTTCAATGCTTCCATTTTCGAAGGTTTCCTTGGCGATTGCATGGAGTTTTTCATTTCAATCATGACGACTTCTTGCAAACTTTCAGCCTTTGTAATTTTTTGCCTCAAACTTTTCCATTCATCTTCCTTACTATTCAATTGGTCAGTCAACTCTTTAACACGATTTCTTAGTGGTTCCATTTGTGATGAAATATTAATGGATGTAGCTTCATAAATTCTCTTTTTTTGTTCGTACTGTTGTTGGATTTCTTGAAATTCTTCTTTTATAGGCTTCACCTTATCTGCCAAAGGTTGTATTTCTTGTCTCACCTGAGATAACTTTTGTGCCGTTTGCGCTACAAGCTAAAATAATCATTTAATTAAAATAATTTAAAAAAAAACTAATAAATCAAACTATAAATTTTAAGATATTCTTTAATTATTCAAATTACCTGTGATAAGTCATGTAAAGACTTCTTTTTCAAATCATCAGGTTTATCTTGAATTTTCTCGATAATATCTTCGTCGTCAATTTTCATTTTCTTATGATTCACGAGAGCCATTTCGACTGTGGGGTCGTTAGTATTCAAAATATGTAATGATCTCCCCAGTATACCAGCTTCCACCTTCAATGCAAAAAAATATCATCAAAAATATTATTTAAATAGTGTTCCAAAATATTTTCTTTATATTAGCATTAAATTGTAACATGTACCTTGTATGTTGATAAATTCGCTCTTTGCCTCTTGTAAAGGGTACTTTTTGTTCGCAAAGAGTTGACATACTTCTTCAATTCTTCACCTCTAAGTACCATGTCTCCAAGGAGTTGTTTGACCTATTGTAACATATAATAATTCAAATTTTAATGATAGGTATTAAATATCATTAGAGATAAACTAGTAATCTCTGGGTAATAAATCAAATGTTGATCGATCATAAAAAGGAGCAAACACAAGAGAAATGGATTACAGATACATTATCAATTGATGGCTAATCTGGATCAAAGATTCAGACCAACGTCATTCGCAAAGAAATAGTATAGAAATTATCGGAGCCGAATCTCTCGACACTTCGACATAATGACCTTTTACTTGAAATGGAAATAACGTCTTGATATCTTGATAGACTTGCGTTGCGGCAAATCATTTTGAAGTAAGTACTTTTAAGAGCAAAGAAATTTAATGATAATATTTAGTAATTATGATATTTGCTTTTACATTTTAATTATAATGTTTATCGACTAGAAGACATATAACTATCAACGGGACAGTACCAATTTCATACAAAGAGTGATACCGACTTATCACTTCAATGAGTCATGCTTCAAAGAAACGTCAAAACAAACCTATAAATTGATATTATACTAGCGACCCGCTCGCGGCTTCGCTCGCTTGAACTACTGAATTATTTACTTTATACACTGAATTACGCTCCAGTTTTTATCTTATGTATTTTTGCAGAGCACTTAAGATTTCTAAATTGAAAATTATTAAAATTTTAGGTTAAATTTTCGTATATCCATTGAATATCCTTTTGTGGATATTCAATGGTTTTGAAAAAAAAACAACTTATCCATACTTATAACAAAATCTAAACGGAGTGTGTACATTTTTCTAATATATCTTATATTAGAAAAATTGCTGTTGGGAGCACTTACAATGTAATAGAACCTTATGTGCCCTTCTTTTAAAATTTATTTGAACATAATACGTAATATATTAAGATAAAAATTGCAATCACATAGTCATCGTAACTTTTATATTTATATAATTGAGAATATTTTATATTTATTATTTTTTTGTTTAATAGACCAATAATTATTACAACGCATCATGTGAAGAATATTTTAGGTATTTTTTAATGCCTAAAATATGCTTTCTTCACATGCGTTGTAATAATTATTGGTAATTCTTATACCTTTTGAAAAACTACCAACATTCTAAATGTTAATAAATTATTTTCTCAAATTAAGAAAGAATCTACGTTTTTCACTTCCTTCCACCATATTGTACCGTTGATACTAATTAAAAAATAATTATACTACGGGATACTGTTATATGCTATATTTCAAGCTGTTATTTTATGATATAATATAAAATAATATATTCTACAGAGGAATCTCACATTTTCTTTTATTCTTTTACAATAATACAAAGTTATATTCTTTAGAGGTTACTCTCTAGTTCTCTACTACGATGGCGGCTCTGTTCCCGCATTTAGATTGTTTGCATTTACATTTGTTTAATAACCTAATAATATGTACCATAAAAATGAAATTAAGTCATATTTGATAGTATATCGATAAGCAATTATATTGCATTTTTTCTTTTTTTCGTAGTAGAAGCACATTAAATAAATGCTTACAATGCGGTTGTTTTGAGTATAAAATTAAAAAAAGCGGAAAAACGTGAGTTGGGCTTTCCCACCGAGGGTTCCGTAAGAAAATTGGAGATTTTGAGGTTTTTCTGAAATTCAATCTTAGCCTAGCCAGAGAGAACCCATTCATCTGATACCTCACATGAACTAGCGGCTTTAATACCAAATTAAGATTAAAGCATCTAGTTCAAGTGAGATATCAAATGAAAGGGCTCTGAATAAGCTAAGCTTGAATTTCAGAAAAAGCTCGAGGCCTCCAGCGTTTGTACGGACAAACACGCACGCACGCACACACACACACACGCGCGCGCGCGTTGCAAAATTGTTAAATATCGTTTATTCTTGTTTTCGTAAAATACATGTTTGAAAAAGGCATAAATAGCAACTTCTTTAATTTGGGAAAAAAAACATTAATTATACATTTTTTTACTTTTCTATAGCTTAATAAATCGAACACAAAAGTAAAATATTAAGAATTAAATATGTGACGCTACTGTCAGTACAAAAAGCAAGTGATGCATTGCAATCGGGGGGCAATGTCATACCTACACTATATATAAACACCCATATAAATGCAAAGCTCGGCTTAGACCTCGCGGACTATATATGTATTCATTTTGTCAGAGTTGTTGTTACCCGCAATATCGTTTGCTTCGAAATAAAGACTCTTGTCTTGCTACTTCCATTTACTACCGGTTTTGAATACGTAGTTCTAAAAGAAACGATGCTGACAAAGTACAAACGATGTTTTTTTTAATAAAGTTTTCAAAGTTTTTTAATACATAGATAGCGGTAAATTGAAAGGGACCGACCCAATGAAACAGCTTCTTAGATTCCTTCTATGTCCTGGGGTTACATCAGGAGTATAACACCTTTAATTCTAACGGCATCAGTAAGTGTTTCTCACGCTTAGCAACTTATCTTAAGGCATTAAAATTTCATAGATATCTTTAAAGTAGTTTTTGTTTCACACAAAAAGCAACAACAAAAACACGAACAACACGAACAGACAAACAAAAATACAAAATATTATATTTTTGGCTTCTGTTAGGTACTTAGATAAATATATCTAGATTTTTTTCATTTATATTTATTATACAATTGAATTGAAGGTTTTTACAATTTTATAATATTTGTAGATTAAAATAAATCACCTGCGATCGCAAATCAGCCAACGTCGCTTCATGATCCTTCAACGTGGCATTGAGCTCGTGAACGCGCGTGGCGCTCGCCTCCTTGTTGCGTCTAATGACTGCTGCCTGTTGGCGGAAAGGTGCCAGCTTGTCCTCTTGCGGGTCAGACGCAGCGAGACGACGTTGTACCAGCTGTTCTATTTCATTGTTTACAGCGCTAATCTAAAATAAAAAAAAAATAAATTAAATTAGCTTCACGCTGTATCCCGCACACAGCAGGGTAGGCAGAGGGAACCTAGTGATAAGACACTCCGTTCCCCACTTTCTGCCAAATTCTGGAGGCATTGCGTGTTGAGTGGCAGAACTCAACGCCGCGCTTAACCTCGACACCAGAGCGAAGAAATGGAAATATAAATTTAAGTAAATATTTCATCTCCCCGAGTGGGGATCGAACCCACAACCAGTCGGATTTGCAGTCACACCTCGTGCCGCTGCGCCACGACCGGCCTCAATACTATTATGACTACTGAGGACTAATCTAAAATGTGAATCAATTTCTAATAATAATAATCAATCTCGAAGCTCGCAGATCAATCGTTAGTCGTGATTGATCCGTCGCAACAAAGTATTTGTTTTAAGAAAACGTCGCCCAAAATGAGTCTCCTAAACTTAAATGACGTGCGCTGACTCAATCTTATCTACATTAAACAATGTTTCACAAAAATATTGTCCTTTGAAAAACTATAAAAAAGTCCCCAATGGTATATGTTTATCTTTTTATGTATTGAAAATTGAGCCACAGTAACTATTTTAATATAATTAATTTTAATTTTAATTTATCGGGGTATTGTTAATGTATTTTCTTTAATTTGGTATTCATCCTTATAAAAATGAACGTAATATTGTCCTTTAGCGTTTCTGCTAGAGTGAAATTATAATTTAGTGTACATCATTCTATTAGATCCTTAAGGCAATATCACTGATTCACAATGACCTACGAGTCGCATAGTATGACCGAACGTAGACGACGTTGACGATTTTGTAAATTTTCGAGCAGACGATGTTGACGGTTTTGTATATTTTCGAGCAGACGATGTTGACGGTTTTGTAAATTTTCGAGCAGACGATGTTGACGGTTTTGTAAATTTTCGAGCAGACGATGTTGACGGTTTTGTAAATTTTCATATATGATTTGATTTGATTTGATCTAATATTAATTTTTATGTGGTTATTTGTGTTGTTTATTATTAAGTAGTAAACGATGATTTATGAAATTATTTTCAGTTTTCAATAGGATTAGTAAGAAAATATAAGCCTAAATAATCAGAATAAGCCGTAATAGAATAATAAGTAAAGAAAAATTTTAAGTTCATAGTAAGTATTGTAAGTTTTGGGCCTGCGCGGCATCGACCGCTTCTTTTTATTTAATGTTATTTAAGTGTATTGAGGAAAGAATGGTTAAGTGTATTGAGGAAAGAATGGTTATTTCAGTTCGGTTGGTTGGTTATCTATACCGATGTTATACACTTAATAAATCGTAATTATAATCTTTTGGGATTTTATTTGCTATTGCTTGCAAAAATTATCGTATTAATATAGAAAAATGTTTGATTACAATATTTATATTTTTTCATAATCTATATATATAAAAGGATTTGTGCTGACTGACTGAGGTAAGACGCACGCAGAGCCGTAACCGCTGATGGTAGAAACGTGAAATTTGGGCAGATGTTTATTTTCATATTCTGCACATCCACTAAGAAGGGAATTAGAAAATTTGTAACCCTAAAGGGATAAAATAGGGGTTGAAAGTTTGTATGGAAAAAAAATTTAATCTGTACCGATTTTTATAAAATTTGAAATTCAGACTCTTAAAAATATTTCATTGAACACGTGTTTCATGGTTTTAAAGAATTCCTCCCCTAAGGGTTCAAATAAGGGGTTGAAAGTTTATATGGAAAAATCTTTAAATTGCCACCTATTTTTATAAAAAATTAAATTCTGACTGTTAAAAATATTTTATTGAACACGTGTTTCGTGGTTTTCTTAGAATTCACTCCTAATAAGCGGGCGAAGCCGCGCGCGCCCTCTAGTCTATATATATAAAAGGACTTGTGCTGACTGACTGAGGTAAGACGCACGCAGAGCCGTAACCCCTGATGGTAGAAACGTGAAACTTGGGCAGATGTTTATTTTCATATTCTGGACATCCACTAAGAAGGGAATTTCGAAAATTTTGACTCTAAAGGGATGAAATAGGGGTTGAAAGTTTGTATGGAAAAAAAATGTAATCTGCACCGATTTTTATAAAATTTGAAATTTAGACTCTTAAAAATATTTCATTGAACACGTGTTTCATGATTTTTAAGAATTCACCCCCTAAGGGTTCAAATAAGGGGTTGAAAGTTTATATGGAAAAACCAATTTTTAGAAAAAATTTAATTCAGACTGTTAAAAATATTTTATTGAACGTGTTTTTTTTAGAATTCACTTCTAATAAGCGGGCGAAGCAGCGCGCGCCATCTAGTTAATAAATAAACAAATAAGTCGTAATTAAATTACTTTAAAATCTGGCATTGAATTGTCTTTGATTGTGACAAAATATATTTAGATATTTATTATGGACACCCGTGACCCAAAAAGACAGGTAGTTTTTTGTATGCCACAAAAAAATTATAAAATACGGCAAAAAACGATCCATACCTTGTAACGTATTTGCAACAGGATTTCATTATTATTAACTTAACTGTTCAAAGTAATTTAAACTTCGTCCCGTAAAAGAGAGGCAGGAAGTTTAGGAATGTAAAAAGTATTTGAGAGTTCCGACGGCCAAATGAAGCTGCGGGTAAAGTACTAAATTCTTTAGTGCCTTATCGATTGTTACGTAAATGATTCCTATCATTCAAACTGAAATATTGCAGTATTTAAGGGTTTTGGTACGAACATAAATACCTTGTCTTGTGCCGTAATTAAATCTGATCGAGTCGGATGCTGCTCTGTAGCAATGGATTGCATGATATTTAATTCTTTTTGTAAACTTGAATTTTCTTGTGGCAGTTTTTCTTTCTTTAAGTAGCTATTTAACTAAAAAACACCAACAAAAATATAAATTAATTAATAAATAGACGTTTATCTAAAAATTGTGACTGCAAACGCGACAGGTTGTGGGCCGATTCCATTCCCACTCGAGGAAATGAAATGTTTTATATCTCCATTTTCTTCGCTCTGGTGTCGAGGCAAAGCGCGGCGTTGTTGACGGAAAATGGGCAACGGTGTCTCTTCACACTAGGTTCCCTCTGCGTACCCTGCTATGTGCGGGATACAGCGTGACGCTAAAATAATGAAGAACAATTTTAACTATAAGTAGTAGAAATAACCAAAAATTATTAAAATTTTACCATAATGTATAATGAAATTAAATGTAATTAATGTACTAAAAGAGGAGCCATTCAATAGACATTATAACCTGTATTTCCTCCTGTAAATGTTTAATCACGTCGGAAACGCTCTTGGGAGTAGCGCTCTGGCCATGTATGACGTTTAAATATCGCTTTAGCTGCTCTAATGCTGTCTTTAGTTGTGACTGTTGCAAATTGTACTGTAAATTTTAAATATTTGATAAATATTTGTTTGGTGAATAAAATAATAAAAAGAAAAAAATAAGGATAATCTTCTTAAGTGCCAATCGATCATTTACAATAACGCTGAAGTAGAAAGAAGTAAAATACTTTACTTTTTACTAAAAGTAAGACATAAGGAGTTAGACCAGTAGCAATTTATAAAAATATTATATTAATTGACCTATCTTCACGCTAAAGATGAATTTCAGATAGAAGCTAGTTGAATTAAGCACATGTATTTGTAGAATTATT
The DNA here is from genome assembly GCA_013421005.1 of Heliconius erato x Heliconius himera. Lineage (NCBI taxonomy): Eukaryota > Metazoa > Arthropoda > Insecta > Lepidoptera > Nymphalidae > Heliconius > Heliconius erato x Heliconius himera. The sequence continues at coordinate 26,986 of JAATLQ010033667.1, read as the reverse complement.
AAAACTCCGTTGTAATTTATATAATTTTATGGTATATGTACTAAAATTAAATTTAAAAAAATCTAGACATTTTATACATCCAGTTCTATGTATAAATATTTTTTTAAAAAACCGTAGCGTAATAGCGCTCCGTTCTCTCTGACTACTCGGCTAGAGATAAAACGTGAAGTTAAGATAATAATTTAAAAAATGGAGCATAATGAATAAAAGGTTTCAAAAAAACGAGGGATAAAGTAGCTTTGGTTTAGTCCTATATCATTCGTAGATTAGCTTCTATGTGAAGCCAGTGTTATTATGTTTTACTACATTAACATTATTTAATTAATAAAAAAAATGTACCATACATTACCTGACTCTCCAACTCCTTTGCTCTGTCTTGCTGTACCCGCAAAAGTTTACTCACGTTTAGTAGATCTTCCTTATCTCTTACATCAACTAAATGAACTTGAACATTCTCCAGTCTCTTAATAACTAAAGTTATATTTTGTTAAATTATAATACAAAACTTTGTGTGCATAATAAAATTTAAATATGGGCTTTTTAAAATATAAAATCAGCTTCACGCTGTTTCCCGCACACAGTTGAGTAGGCAGAGGGAATCTAGTGTTAAGACACTCCGTTCCTCACTTTCCGCCGAATTTTGGAGGCATTGCATGTTGAGTGACGGTGGGTCAACGCGCCGCATTGCCTTGACACTAAAGCGAAGAAATGAAAATGTAAATTTAAATAAATATTGAATTTCCTCAAGTGAGGATCGAACCCACAACCAGTCCCCTTTTACAGTCACTCTTTGTGCCCCTGCGCCAGGACTGACTTTGCGTTTTCCTGTTTTGCTATTAATTCTCCTATGAAACTATAAGTTCCTACTTCGCCGTAACAATAGCGTTGGGATTTCCTCCATAATAAACTACCTACATTAAAAGGCGTTATATAATATTCATATTATATGCACTCGCACTCTACGTTAATTAACTTAGCGAGAGTTAAAAATAATATTATGGCTACAGTAATAAGTTTTAATTTTTGTCACTTTTGAGATTAGTTTAACATTTTATGAGTATATTCTATATATATATATGTAATATGCATACACACAAAAATTATTAGAATTTTCTAAAAATATATAAAATATTTAAAACTTTAATATACTTGTGAATATTAATAAAGATAAAAAGAAAATTATATGCTTTTGGAAAAATCAAAACAAACATATCGAATTTTACATTTACTATTTATCAATTTACAACGAATATTTTGAAAAAAAAAACTAGAAATGACACAGTCGTCAATATAAAATTACATTACCTATATCTCTTTCAACGGCCATTTCTTTGATGTCGTTAATAATTTCTGAAGCGTTTTCTTTTTGTAATATTCTCGTTCTTTTGTGGACATCCTTAAATTCATTTATAAGATTTTGATATAAATCTAACAAATCTTGAACAGTAGTATTTCGCGCTACGTCGGCAGGTATATCAGGGATTTTTAAATATCTGCAATATAACGACAATAATTTTATATAAATTATCTAATAAATTATCTAATAAAATATATTATATAAAATATCTGCTGCTGTATCTATTAGAGGCCAACGTCGTAGCGCACAAGTGTGTGACTGCCTACGCGACTGGTTTTGGGTTATATACATCATTTTTACATTTATTATTTTTACAAATTTCCACTACCCAAAGATAAATTATTAAGAGAATTATTATTTGGCAAGAAAGAATACTATATATTAAGTATTTTTAAGAATTTTAAAGTGTTATTCTATACTCAGAAAAGAAAAAAAATTTTAGAAAACGTGTTATACATTTAATGTAGCGGGTTGTTTAGTAATTACCTTTGGTTAGCGGAAATTAGTAAAAATCTCCCTACATAGATGCGAACAACATAAATAAGTTGTAACAATCGTATAAAAATGTGGAGGTAGCTCGACAAGATCGTATGGCTTAGCGGACGCGCTTGAACGGTTTCCAAGAGGCGCGTATCTTTAGCAATTCATAAAATGAATTTAAAAGCTTTAGCTTTCACAAAAAACAAAAACAAAAAGCAGTATCTTACACTTAACCTCTTATCAATTAACTTAAGAAATATGTATATTATTTATTATTATTATATATTTTCACTAAAGCACTCGTGTCTCATATTCTTTGTATGTTTTATTTAATTCGCTTTAAACAAAATGGCGGGAAAAAATTCCCAATGTGCCAAATGTCAGCAGGATGCATTTAGTTTAGTGTTCATAATGTAAGAAATGTATATTTATAATTTTATATTCTTAGTCTCAAATTAAAAAAAAAATGCGACTATTTTTGCTTGTCGGTTACTGGTGCCATTACTGTTACTATATATTTTTATAATTAATATCTTAATAGATACAGCAGATATTTTTATTATTAATCAATACAGTAGAGAGGTGTAACAGGGAATATTGTATAAAAAGATTGACATTCAATTAATAGTCTATAGATACCTAGAAAAAAAATTATAAAGTTTATATTTATATTAAAAGACGAAGTGTTAAAAGCAAGTAGACCCCTTAATAGTTGCTATAAAATGGGCTTAAGAGTCCATTTTGTAGTAACTATTATTTTATTAGTAGATACTTGTCCCAGGCGCTCCTATCCCTGCAACGTGATGAGCCTGGTACCTGCACGATGAATCCATTGATAGGTCCATAATCATAGAATGCTAAAGGTAAAGAGTTTCTTCTCATTTAAGACTGTACTGTCTTCACAACGGCTTTTAGAATATTGATATTAATAAAAAAAATAGTAGCTAATAGATATTATTAAAAGACACCCTGATGTGATATAGGTACTTAAATAACAACTTACTTCGCAAGATATGCAGTATTTTTAACTTGCTCTTTACTAGAAAGAAGCCAGAACAGAACATGCTGAATTGTCATCGAATCACCTGCCAAGAGTTTTGATCTGAAAGCTGCCGGTTCCACACCAATTGGAGGTCGATATTTGACGCTTCCTAGCATTTCTAGTAAGCGTACGGTTACAGTCTCTGGATCGTCCTCACTTATGTTTAACTAATTGAAAAACAAAAAACATTTTTTGCCAACTTCAATGAAGAAGATAGGTAGGTATATAATATATGTACTTGAAAAAAACATTCTATTTATTTATAAGTATAAATTTTATTATATAAAAGAAGAAACATAAATAAATGGACGCCGAAAACGCCAATATTTTGTTTTTCCAGTCAATTTACTACTTACCGTTCAAACCTCCATAACTTATAGGTTCCATAACTATATCTCACTCTCTATCACTTTATGAGATAGAGATACATTTTTTATTTTTAAAAATAAGAAGAGATAATAATTTATATTAGATAACAAATGTAAAGTAAAATGTAAAGCAAATTAATATGCGTTATAAGAAACAAATCGATTGATCGTGAGCTTGTTGTTTTACTACATGGTGACAGCGGTGGTATACACAGACGAAAATCGTGGTCATCTCATTAAGGCACAACCCAACACGTCTTTGCAAGATTTTTTTCAGCCACCATAAGAGAAAAGGCGATATATGATAACGCAGAGAACGAAGTGGATTTCATTTATTGCGTCGCCCAGTGAGGCGGATGAGACATAAACTAGGTTAGCCGCGTGTAAAGCACGTGAAAAATTAGCTTTATTGTTTAAAAATATATATACATAAATAAAATAATATATACATTATATTTTATGTGAACTTTCTTTTTATATAAATATTGTAAAGTTTTACATACATCTAGATATATTGGTGATGGTATATTTTTTTTATAAGGTGAAGATGTTATATTTTAATAAATATGAGGTAAAATGTAAATCATAACTTGATTTACATACGTGTTATAAAAAATAAATCAGTCGTGGTCGTGAGCTTGTTGTTTTACTACACATATATTATTTATATCTTTGAAAACTCACCTTTTCTCCAGCATTGAAGCTAGTTAACAAGTCGACGAGCACTTGCAGCAACTGTTTTTCATTTAAGGAGTCAAATTTTATCAAATCATAATTTCTTCCCAACGCGACATTTAATTCTTTAACTACAAATTTCATTTGTTCAGTCATATTTAATATTATCTTATTAAATAAATGAAATAAGAACTCGATGACTCTCTAAGTCGTAGATTGTGTATAATATTAAGGTTGCTATGGCAACATGTAATTATCCTTGTGTATATAGATTGTCAATAGAAGAATTTGTATAATATGCAGAGGCATCATATTCGTCGAGATCGTTTTTACGTATTTTTTTTTATTTCATATTGGTTTACTAGTTGAGAAAATAAGACAATATAACTAATAAAATATATAATATAAAAATATATAATATAATAGATATAATAATATAATCTCTACAAATATTATATATAATTTATATACAATATTTGTAGCGACTAAAAAACTATATCTGATTAAATATGTCCGTTTATTATAATAATAATTAAATTTATGTTAAATAAAAATAGAATATTTTAACTAAATATTTTAAAAATATATATATATAAAAAATTTATCTCTCGCTATTACGATAACATTGAAGTAATTCGAAGCATTACAATGATTGTTCTGTGGCTTCAATTTTATTTAATAAATACCTAGATAAAATAATCTGGTACTCACTTATAAATATATACTATATTTTTTTATAGTATCACGCTCTTTTTTGCCCCATAGCAGTTTACCCACATGGAGGGTATCTAGTTATAATTCATAAGACATTCTGTTTTTCATTTACTGCCTAATTTCCGAAATATTGCGTTACGAAACTTAACGCCACGCTATACCTTGCTACCAAAGCTAAGAAATCAACCCCCCGAGAATCGAGCTCACTTACTTCTTATTTACAGACAGACGCTGTCCCGCTGCGTGTAGACGACCACGACACTTATAACTATTATAATATAATGAGTATTATTGTTTAATTTGCACATATATATTTTATACACATAAGTACCTATGTATAAATGATACTCATATTTTTTATATAATAGAAGAAATGTGGAACTGCTGCCTGTGAAAACAGTTTCGAATGTAGATTTTAAAAGATCAACGTATAATTTACTTAAAGCATGTCGTGAGCATTATCGATCTACCGATTGTTGCGATAGCGGCCAATGTAAAACTTAAGATCGGATTTTTCATAGTACAATATTTTGTAAATTGTATAGTATTATATAGTATGTATATTTTTTTGTAATGTGTGTAACTCCGTTCCTCTCCGCCCAACTCCGTGAAATTAAAATATTAATAAATAATAATCCATTACCCCGAGTGGGGATCGACCTCACAACTGCCGCGTTGCAGTCACCGTAGTGCCCCCGCGCCAACACGGCCTCAATAGCTGTTATACAATATATACTTTTATTATCCAAAAGAAATTAATTTTACTAATAACAGACGTGGGATTGTACTTATAGTAGGATACCTTCAATTCCAGAAGACCATATCAAAGAGAAAATTGCTGATGCTGATTGCTATTATCTTTGCTACTTGATTGTATCTATGCAAATACTCGCCATTAGCGAGATGAAAACGGCCAGAGATAAAGTCCGAGGGACTTCCCTGGTCGATGATACACTCGACAGATATCGATAGTGCCATCTTTCATAGTTTCTTGTCTTAATAACTTCGTTCATAATTGCAGACCAAAAAGATCCCCGAACTGTAACCAAGATAACGAGGATAAACACTTGTTATTGTTATTAAAATTTTCTTTAGAGTATTTTCTATTTTCCGAGAGGGTTTGTACTTTAATTTCTTTTAATTAGCAGTAGACACAGCGTCTTAATGATTTCTGCTCTTTGTTTTGTAACAATTAATAGTATCATTAAAAATATACTTGAAAAACTCAATTAAGTTACACTTACATAATTTTTCCACCAGAAATTGTTTCAAGTTGAGGTATTTTTTTTGTGATAAATACAAGTAAGAATTCTTCTTCATCTCCATTGAACTGGCAATAAACTATTCAAACATCAGACATATATAAAATAAATAAAAGACTTATTAAATTGGAATAATTTATATTTCTATTATCATACAATTATTACTATCATATTGTTATCGTCAATTCTCAACATGATATTTCTACACTGTACAAATTTGTGCCGAATCCACCGTGTAGTAGAAAATCGGATATAACACAATCGAAATCAACATACACCTCACAGCCTGCCTCACCTAGATTACTCCATCTCCATAAACATTATTTAATTGCAAGTTATTTGCTGAAGCGTTAACACAAACGAAAAATAACCTAATTCCCTACTGTTCCTTAAATTAGAGCTAAATGCGTGTGATTATATAAAATCACACATCAAATGAAACCTTACTGACATATCTAGCACCAACAGGTTGGAGAAGTAAACTGCACAAAGGGTATGAATGTTGTTTAATTTTATTGAAGTACTAGGAAACCTAGATAATTACAATTACAATTTATTAGCATTTGTTATAATTATAATAGATGTAATCTTCTCCTTCCCGAATTCACTTAAACATAAATAAATAATAAAGCTATCAAAAGTACAGATAAGGGACTGAACAAAAGTTCTATGACTATTTTTCTAATTAACCAAGTTTAACGACTTCTTAAGCTATGGCATGCACCATTTTATATATAGACCCTGAGTTAGTAACAAAGATTACATAAAAAGCAAACAGAAAATTATAAACTGCTTGCCAAAGTTTATATTGAAGATTTATAAAAAAATGCCAAATTTGAAATAAATCGGACCATCTAAGTAGTTTTTATTATTATTTACTAATTTTTGTTAATTTACAGTAACATAAATAATTTGTACTCTTCTAAATTAATGCAAATCTTATTATTTACAATGATATCGTGATACGCTTATGATTGTTCCGTAAGTGATATTATAAGTAACTATATTTTGTAAGAGAAATGTCAAAAAATTAAATAATAGTAAAAAAAGTATTTGTTGAAATTATTGATTTACAACATAAATGAAATATAATAAAAGATTAAAGTAATTTCACTTAATAATACTTAAAAGTCAATTGCTATATAAAAATTCTATCATAGGAAAACTTCTTTTATAACAATGATTAAATGTGATGTTTAGTTTTGTTTTGCATATTTGTTAATATTTATTATCAATGTTGATTATCCAGCTTCATAGTCTATTGTTCCAAAATGTTAATTTGCTTCACAAATTCTCTCTTCGCATTGAAGTACATAAATATACTGAATTAATACTAATGTTTTCAAAGGAATGTGTGAGAGAAATTTAAGCCACTATGGTAAAATTTTTAGATTTCAATAATTGCAATTAGTAAGAAGATCTAATCAGATTCACGATTATACAGTCTGCTATGTAAATGCAAAAGCAATTTTCTAAAAAAACAATAATTGATTACAAAACAAACAAGGTCAAACCTATAAAAAAAATTACAAATACAGGATTCATGATCGAAAATATAAAATTTTAATCGTCTACTCTGATAAATGTCCTATAGTTTTTACGTTGCACGTCGTAAAAAATGATTCTCTAGATCTAAATCACAATTAACAAAATCAATAGGGCTATCCCGCGGGATCGATCGAATCGCTACAATCGACGCGGCTCGCCGTGCTTGCGGCCTGCGCCCGAGCGACCGTCCTCTCTCGCACTCGCACTCTCACAGTAGACCACCCTTCCGACCGAAGAGAAAGGTGCTGAGAGTGCCCAGCGGCGACGGCGACGCCTGCGCGGGCGAGGGCGGGGGCCGCGCGGCCGGCGGCGCGCCCACCGTGCCCAGATCGGTGCGCGGCCGCGGCGCCCGCGCGCGCGCCCGCCGCGCCGCGCCCACCGCGTCCAGCGCGCCGCGGCCGGGCTGCGCGGGCACGCCCAGCGGCGACTCGGGCGCAGGCGCGGGCGCGGCGGCAGCGGGCGAGCGCAGCGTGCGCTTGAGGCACGTGAGCTGCTCCATGGGGCTGCGGTGCACGAGGCCGGTGTAGAGCGAGCCGGGCGTCTGCAGCGCCAGCGGGCCGGGCGAGCCGTCGGCGGCGGGCGAGGCCAGGTAGCGGCGGCGCAGGATGGAGGTGCCGCTGGCGATGAGCGCGTGCAGCGAGGGCGGCGCGTCGCCGGGGCGCGGCGTGGGCGGCGGCGACGCGTCGGGCGAGCC
>JAATLQ010033667.1:0-18836 GCA_013421005.1 Heliconius erato x Heliconius himera | reverse complement strand
GCGGGCGAGCGCAGCGTGCGCTTGAGGCACGTGAGCTGCTCCATGGGGCTGCGGTGCACGAGGCCGGTGTAGAGCGAGCCGGGCGTCTGCAGCGCCAGCGGGCCGGGCGAGCCGTCGGCGGCGGGCGAGGCCAGGTAGCGGCGGCGCAGGATGGAGGTGCCGCTGGCGATGAGCGCGTGCAGCGAGGGCGGCGCGTCGCCGGGGCGCGGCGTGGGCGGCGGCGACGCGTCGGGCGAGCCCAGCAGCGGGCTGTTGGCGGGCGTGGCGGTGGGCGTGAAGCGCGGCGGCGCGGGCGGCGCGCACAGCGAGTCGCGGCGCGACAGCACGGGCGACACGGCGGCGGACGAGCGCCGCGAGGTCAGGCGCGAGCTCCACGCGCTGCCGAGCACGCTGCTGGACAGGCTGCTCATGCCGCTGCTGCAGACGCTGCTCACGTTGCTACCTACGAGGCTGCCATCGTTCGGATGTAAGACCGTGCTGTGGTGGAATTCAAACGGAAAGCTTAAGCGATGCTAATGATAAATACTGTAAAAACTACGCATATGAGAAAAAATACCATTATAATTAAATAACAATGTTGTTAAGCTTACATCAATAGCATTAGCGTAATATATCGCAACAAAATATTTCAGGAAACGGGTATACGGTTAAGCATACCTATTAGTATATGTATAGATGTGACTGGAATGTGGTAATCGCAGCATGTCGTCATCTTCCTCTACATCTGATAGCCTATATATTCTCATGCCCAATGCTTGCGCTGATCGGGAACCTCTAACGCCAACACCTTCTTGTTCTTCTAGTAAACCTACAAGTCAAATTAATCTAGTAAGCATACAAGTTAAAGTAATATTCACGATTTATCCCTAAGAGAGGGTAGTCAGAGAGAATAGAGCGCGAAACGCTACGGTAATACAAATTCATGCCAGTTTGGCTGGCATACAAGTTCATTTCAATTATTTCACAACCACTACAAATTGTTAATAATAATTGACCAGTGTCATGTGCGAGTAATCCGTATCAATTTTAAAATTGTTGTTCAATGAGAAGTACAAGTAATAAAAGTTGACAAATTGAAGTTTGCTAGTGTATCTATACATACACTTATTTAGTATAAAATTAACTACAAATATAGGTTTGTATTTTTTTCTATGAAAAATGAATTATTGTAAGTTCTCACTTCTTCCCAAATTTCATGATTATAGGTTCACACAGAGGGGAAGGGAACCTCGAAAATGAATATGTACCATTTTTGTTTTCGAGAAACAGAACTCTAAAAAAAATACTTACCCGACATGGTTGGTTTAGCAAGCTGAGCCCAAGTATGTAGTGTGAGAGATCCTTCTAGAGGTTTTACGATCTGCAGCTTGTGCGGAGTTCGGAAGCGAGCGAGGCCGCCTGCCGCTCCTGCGCCCCACACCGCGCTCTCCTCGCTCGTGTCCCTCTCTGTTATATATGTTTCAAATTCTGTATATGAATGTTTAAAAAAATAACATTTACCATTTACAATAACATTGTATAAGATAACATTTAACAATTACAAACTTTAATATAATATATTCTAAAACGTTTAACCTCTCTCGTGGCGCAGTGGCACAGCGTCTGACTAAAATCGCGACAGTTGCGTATTCGATTCGCACACAGATGACGAAATATTTACAGTTCCTTGTTCTGGTAACGAGATAAATCGCGTCGGTGAGCTCCTGCGACGTGATGTCCCGAAAATTTAGCGGTGCGTGGAAAACGAAATCTCTTATCATTATGTTAACCTATTCTACTCAGTTATACGCAGGATATAGCGTAAAGTTAAATAAGTAAAATAACTAACCGTTTCGTCTCTTTTGTCTTATGACATGCGAAGCTGCTAAGGAAGCACGTCTTGAGTTTATTTCTTGCGGGGTGAGCCGCCTGAGCGCCGCTGCTAGCTCGGCGGCGCCGGGCGCGCCGGGCACGCCCACACCCGTGTTGCCGCTGGACACAATTAGCATTTTATATAAATAAAATAAACAAATTTCATTACTTAATATGTAACAAATTAAGAAGTTGCTCATTTCCTCATCTTTGAGTAAATTTATTTTAAATATAATATCTTACCTGTCACTAATTACCAATTGCCTACTTATTGGTCAAAATTGAAAACAGGTCACTGGTTTTACTAGTTTAAATAGATTTTTTTATGTTAGTCCATTTAGTGGGGAAAGTTATGGGTTAAGCCTATATAAAAATATCAACATTAACGTGATGTAATAGATTGCATCATGTTAATTGTACTGGCAAGAGGGGAGGGGGATCGGAAGAGATTTAAATCAAAACTTGAAATAGACTTTATGACGATGATATATTTCTACTAACGGATACAAATCTTCCGACTCCGTGTCGGAGACATCTTCGAGCAAGGAGTCCGAGAGCACCGGCCTGGCGGGCGCGGGGGGCGGCTTGTACACGTTGCTCGCGTCCGTGTCGGAGCCCGCCAGCGACGCGCCCGACCAGCGCGACGCGCATTGCACCGTTTCGAATACTTTCTGCATGCTCGAGCTAAGTAAACAAAACGTAGCAGCAAGTTCAATATAATATAATCACTTAAAATTATATTCGAAGAGCAGTAACTGATTATGTATAATGGTCGTGAGCGCGTATAAACATACCATTCATAAAATTATAAAAGTAACTTGAGAAAATGTTTTTAATAGTTTTAGTGCTATTTCGTGTAAAAAATTTAACATAGCGATACTTCAACCTGCGCTAAATGAAATCCGTCCAAATTTTTTGACCTCTAACGCCCAATATTAATAACCTATCTCCAACGTCAATCTTAGATTGTTTCATATATTTATCCAATCTAGAGATTGGATAAATATATTCTTGACCGATAGATCTTAGATTGTTTCATATATTTATCCAATCTAGAGATTGGATAAATATATAAAACAATCTAAGATTGACGTTGGAGATAGGTTATTAATATTGAGCGTAAGTCATGCATAAGTTCTTTTAATACTACGTCGGAGTTCTGAAATCGAATATTTAAAATGTTATTCCACACTAAGAATAAAAAAATATTTTATTATGAGTTTTAAATGTTTAAATAAAGCACTAACTGCGCGAGAGGGTCGCCGATGCCGGAGTCGAGGCTGAGCTCGGAGTAGACGGAGGAGTGCATCTCGCGGTGCAGGCTGGCGGGCAGCAGGCCGGCCGCCGCCGCCACGGACGGCATGAGGCCGCGCGTGGCCTCGCCGCGCCGCCGCGCCGCGCGCAGCTGCTCCTGCGCCTCCGCCAGCAGCGCCGCCACCTCTGCGTACCTCTCCTATTTATATATAACATTTTATCTCAACCAACATGTCTGATGCCTACCTACCTAGTCTACATACAATGTTGGAATTAGAGTCATATATAGCTTCTGTTAAAAAAATAGGTATGTACTGTTAGAACTGGAGAACTGTACATTCCTTCATCAGCTCACCCGCATACGTTGAAAGTACACGATGTATGATTTTTTGTCTTATGATTTTTTTAGCATCACGCCGTTTCCCGTACATAGCAAAGTGCTTCACTCCTTTCTCAATTTCTATTCAATTTTCGAGACTGTGTCAAGTGGAAGAATACAACGCCGAAATTCGACTTATCACCATAGAGAAGAAACGTAAATATTTGATTCCCTCGAATAGAAGTTGAAGTCACAAGTTGAAACACACAGTCATTTATATTTGCCACTGCCTGCCACCCTGCTGTACTAAAAAAGTACGTGAAACCAAAAAGAATATGACATGCAATAATTTTTAAGCTTTAGAATCCTGAATTAAACCAAAAAATATATAAGACAAAATGTCATAACCATTTGATGATTTTAATTATAACCCAGACAATTAATGATCATTTATGCATTTTATTGCAATTAACAACTGCTTTGAAGAATTACAACACGATAATAAAGCAATGTCTTTACAATGATTCAAAAATTTCACAGAAACTAGACTGTACTAAAGTTACCTATGCATGTAACAAAAGACCCCGTAATGATTAATTATGATTACTTCCAGATGAAGAAACACAATGTAATTTATGTACATAATCGAATACTTTTCCTAGCGTGAGATAACCGTAAAAAGTAACTACACTGTAAGCTTCTGTGTGGATCTCTTTACTTTATTTTCAACAAAGTCGCAACTAACTTAAGTAACTCTCAAGATAAACAGAAAGAACCTGAACCATTTTTGCCCATTTTAGAATAATAGTGTCAAACGGCAATGAATACTAAATATAATATTGTTAGAAATCGGAAGCGGTTAACGTTTTTTTTTAAAAAACACGATAAAAGCACACATCAGTCTATATGTTTCTTAACTATTCGGAAAGGGTACTGTGTAATTGCAACAAGTGATATGTATCACTTAATAACAATACTTCATACAAGTTTACTTCCAATAAGGGTCGTTGCCTACAAACAACTACCGCCGATTGACACAATTCAATTGCTTTTATAATCTTTTTGACATACATCTACTCCCTTCTACACGAGTTCGCTAATAATATAATATAATGGATTATTCATTAAAATCCATTGCCGTATTTTATATTTTGACAAATATCTAGACATATATTACATAACTTAAAGATATACATACTTTCTCGAATGAGGTTTGAACAGTGTGGGTTCATTGTAAGTCACGTCCAAAACACGATAATGTCGACATTTAACATTCATTATTTACTTCTAAATTATATCTCGTTTGCAAAATATCACAAGGTCAAGGCTTTATATTCAACTTAAGAGTTTCCTTATGAAAGGAAAATTGAGCAATTGAGCAATTTTCCTTATGTTCTTTAAAACTGAAATGGATAATATTTTGAAATATAATATTTTCCTTCTTTTTGTTATTTTTTTTTTATATCACGCAAAAGAAACCATTTAAAATACTTAGTTATATTTACATACCTTTGCATCAGCCAATTCTGCAGCAAGAGCATTTTGGTTATCTTTTGTTATTTCTAAAATTCGTAACGTATGTTCGTGTTCTGTTGTCAGCTGAAAAAAAAATGAAAATCAGCAATTTTCATAAAAAAAAATATAAAAATTCACCTTCTACTAGCAACTGGCCCGTCAACAAGTGTGAATGACAGCCGTAAATTATGTTTTTTTAGGTCATTAGTTGCCGTAATACATTGTGTTTGCCTATACAATTAGGCAACCGTGTTAAATGAAAATACTAAATAAAAATAAATAAATCATCTTCACGCTGTATCCCGCACACAGCAGGGTAGGCAGAGGGAACCTAGTGTTAAGACACTCCGTTCCCCACTTTCTGCCGAATTCTGGAGGCATTGCATGTTGAGTGGCAGAATTCAACGCCGCGCTTAACCTCGACACCAGAGCGAAGAAATGGAAATATAAATTTAAGTAAATATTTCATCTCCTCGAGTGGGGATCGAACCCACAACCAGTCGGTTTTGCAGTCACACCTCGTGCCGCTGCGCCACTACTGGCCAATACTACAATTTACTTATTACCACAAAAGTTATTAAGTTTTTTTTTAGCGTCACGCTGTGTGCGGGACACAGCTGGGTAGGCAGAAGGAACCTAGTGTTAAGACACTCCGTTCCCCATTTTCCGGCCAATTCTGGAGGCGTTGTGTGTTGAGTGGCGGAACTCACAGCCTCGCTTTGCCTCGACACCAAAGCAAAGAAATGACAACATTAAATATTTCATTTCCTCGAGTGGATATCGAACCCACCACCTATCGCGTTGATAGTCCGACTTGGTGTCTCTGTGACACGACATGCCTCAAACAAGTTAGCATTACATAAGTACCTTATGTGTACCGCGCGGTACCCAGTTATAGCTGGAGTTCAGAAAAGAAAGCCAACTACGCTAACCAAATAATTATATCTTATCTCGTGTGACTGCATGCAAAAGTTGCTCTAATTAAAATTTAAAACGTGTTTGCTAACATACTTTAGTGAAGAAATGATAAAATGATTGATCATTTTGACGTTATAAATGATTTAAACTAAAATATTCCAGCTGAAAACGAGAATAATTGATATATTTTTTTATCTCAAGCCATTTATTTAGACAAAGATGTCAACTTGTATGTAAGCAATACTTCAAATTTATTTATTATATATTTTTTGTAAATGTTTAATACATAAAAATTATGAGTAGATATAATCAAGTTACGTTACAATAATATTTTTTATATATAAATTTTATTATTTTTTATATACATATGTGACATTTCACATTACAATAACTGTAAAGAATATTAAAAAGACACACGTTTAAGATGTTTATTCCTAACAATATAAATATTGTAAAGTACCATAATTTTGAAATCCCAATTTAAGTGTAAACTCAGTAAGTCATATGCAATATATATTTTTTAAAAGCAATAAATGCCTAATCTTTACCAACTTCCAAATAAAGTTGTTTGTGATTATAATATTTACCTGTTGCAAGTGCCTCTCGGTGACTGTGAGTCTTGCATTGGCGCTGTCAAGTTGGTACTGTAAATCTGTCGCGCGCTGTCTCTCCTCCGTGAGCTCAGAGCCCAACACATTGGCTTCAGAATTGGCACTCGCTAGTAAAACAAAAGCAATGTTCATTTAAACAACAACTTATATTTTGATCTTAATGTACACAATATTACTATCAGTTTAAAATAATAAAAAATCATAAAAAAGCTAAATCTAAATGTGTATACTTCATATTCTATATGTTTTTTGTTTCAGGTTTACGCTATATATGGCAGGATAAGCAGAGAGTTAAGAAACTCCGCTCTCCACTTTCCGCCGAATACTGGAGGTATTACATATTGAGTGATGGAACTCCACGCCGCGAAAGCAAAGAAATAAAAGTAGTAAATATATAATATACATATAACAATAAAAAATCCTTTAAAATAGTAAACCTTGTGTCGGCTCGATGCCAGATAATAAATTATTATCAACTGGAACAGAAATTGTTCTACTGCGTACTTTAGATGGATTACCATTTATCATTGAATAATCATAAAACTATAACGTATGTATATGGAGCAATTTATTAATACATCAGCTATCTTAAGTAAAAAAAAAATAATCTGCAATACATTTCTTCATGGATGTGAACTCGTGTCCTCATGATGATGATAGGTACGTTAGAACAAGTATGGTCTGACAGGGTGCAAAACTTAGAGGAAAACACGCTGCTAGGCCACCTTGTTCTACCAAAACCCATGTTTTTTCTTTTCCTTGTTCCTTTAAAAATATACTTAACAAAATGTAACGTAAATACACTTAAATGCATGCTAATTTCAATACAAACAAACAATAGCATATATTTTTTCCTTATCACGTTTAACTGATTAGAAGAAATACATTGATACAACATAAGAGCGCACATATGAAGTGATTTTCCATTTTCTTGACGTCATCGATATATTAAGTATTAATAAATTATCATTTCGCTTATCCTTTGTCTGGTGGAGAGATAGAGAAGAGAATATTTTTTTAGAAACGGCAATACTTCAATTAAAAGGCTCTAAAATCCTGTTGGAATTATTTGGAAATTTATAATACATATGAACTTACTAAAATGACCTATATGTACATACAAGATAGCTGCTGTCACAAAATTGCTAAATGTTTTTACAAATACATCAATTAATCAGCATGAAACGAGACTAATTCCAATATGACATCCAATCTCAATCTATATATTTTATTGAAAGAACAATTAGACGAATAGTATAATATAGCAAAATCTAAAATCAAAAATTTAAGTAGGTACCAGTTATAACTATAGGTATCGGCTATAACTATCACTCTCCATCAATATAGTGTATAAATAAAGCACGACTTAACTGACTCAAGACATTAAAAGGAACCTTCGATTTCATTCTAATCTAATGAGCGCCCTAGATTAATGAGAAAAGTGGTGCGATAACTAGTCTTATCAATAAAATTATTCGACTTAAGTTTTATCAAATTATATCCCTACAAATTATTGTGTGTGTGTGTGTGTGTGTGTGTGGTTGTACTCTCATGAGAGTACACTCTTATTGTTAAGCGAAATTTAATTTATATTATTATTGGGTTACAACCAATAGTACAATAGCTTTTTATAATATATTATAATTGTATCTCCATATACTATACAAGATATATTATATGGAGATACAACTACTTCTTAGTTCAGCAGTATCTCAAGGTCTCATTAAATGTCAAAGTAAAAGGTAACACAAGCACACTTAGCCTAGTGTTGAGAAATGTTAAAAATAAGTTTTGGTCACATCTGCCATGAATTAACATTGTAAATAAGCAGATGTGTAATTTATTATATGTTTTAATGATATACCATTGTCTGTTTACATTTGTCTGTTCTACTGCATATATTATGTTACTTAACTATTCTATTTTAGGCCAGTCATGGCGCAGCGGCACGAAGTGTGACTGTAAAACCGACTGGTTGTGGGTTCGATCCCCACTCGAGGAGATGAAATATTTACTTAAATTTGTATTTCCATTTCTTCGCTCTGGTGTCGAGGCTAAGCGCGGCGTTGAGTTCTGCCACTCAACACGCAATGCCTCCAGAATTCCGCAGAAAGTGGGGAAAGGAGTGCCTTAACACTAGGTTTCCTCTGCCTACCATGCTGTGTGCGGGATACAGCGTAAAGCTGATAACTATTCTCTCAGTTTGAAACCAATATAAACAATATATTTATATCTTAAACACTATTAGACTCAGAAGTAACATGTCATTTTAGTTAATAAAATATAGTACTGTTTTAATCAATCATTCTTTAAGTAATATAATTGTTTACACCACAGACAATAAATAATAATCAATATACACTGAGTAAGTAGAAAATACAAATAAATGTTTAATTATATTAAACGTTAATTGCCGTTTCTGAGTTTTGAAAATATTTTGTACCTACAATATATATTTTGTTTTAAAACAATTCAATTATACTGCTTATACATATATGGTTCTAATATTTTCTATTTCAAGTACGATAAATTTATGTTCTTATCTGTTTATTTTAAACTAGTATGAGAATATAAGGCTTGTGGAAAGTAAATAAATATAAAATATCCATTCAACACATTAGTATCATTCATACATCATCGTGGTACATTAAGCCAGTGCCTGCTGGTATCGATCTTTGCGATGACAATTGTTTTTTTTGTTTTCATTTCCCCACTAAGACAAAGCGAGACATATTCGGGAGAACAAATTATCTTGATACTAGGTTTCCGCTACATACACTGCTATATGATATACAGTGTGAAGTTGAACAAACAACCGGTCAAGTTTGAGTCGGCCTAGTGCGCCGAGGATATGTCAAATACCTACTCACTTTTTATAAAATGAAGTACAAATACAAGTCGGTCAATACTCACACAGCTGCGCGGCGATGTCCCGGAGCAGCTGGCGCTCGGCCAGCTCGGCGCAGTCGGCGCCGGCGGCGAGGCGCGCGGCCTCCTCGCGCAGCGCGCGGTTCTCGCGCTCCAGCGCGCCAGTGCGCCGCTTCAGAGCCGCCGCCGTCGCGTCCTCCTGCTCCTCCGTGGGCGAGCCTTCCTCTGTGTCATTGGTCAATATCTGCAAATATGTTATTGGTGTCATTTTTTGTTAGCTTCTCTATGCATTACGTTTTGAGTGGAGGGGGTCCCCCACTGCACGCTCTGCCTTGCAACGAAATAAAAATATTTAATATAGCATTCCCCCGTGGCAATCGAATCCACAGCCCGTCGCGTTACAGTTGCATGCTTGTACTCCTTAGCCACGACGGTCTAAATATCTAAATAAATATATGCATTTAATTAATTTCATTTACTTATGTCTTTGGGTATTTAAATTGTAAAGCTTAATTATTTCAATAAACAGTACTTATGCTATCGTCATTTATGCTTCTGATATTATCCGAATATTAAAAAAATAAAATACCGAAGATATTTAAAAACAACAATCTATTAAATATCATTGAATTTAAATATATTAAAAATATTAAACTAATTATCTGTTTGCATATTTTTATATTTAAACTGCTATGTCTAATCGACATTGTATCAGCTTCTAAGATAACAAAGACATGTTATCTTAGAAGCTGACTGTATGTGGATGTCTTGTCATGTAATTCGCATTAAAGATTAATTTATTTTCTATTGAACAATTTTATACTAACTATCAAATTATTTATTTTCAAATATATAATTTTATACAGTCGTGGCACAGGGCACAAAATGTGACTGTAAACATGACTGGTTGTGGGTTCGATCTCCACTTAAAGGTAATAAAATATTTATTTCATTTCTTCGCTCTGGTGTCGAAGCAAAGTGTGACGTTAAGTTCCGTCACTCGACACGCAATGTTGCTAGAATTCGGCGAAAAATGGGGAGGAAACGTAGTGTCTTAGGACTAGCTTCCCTCTGCCTACCCTACTATGTGCGGGATACAGGTAAAGCTAATTTTATGTATAATTTTATTTAATTAGGTGTCTTTTTTTAATTAAGTTACATAATAGTGTAGTTCACGTAATTATGAAATATTTATATCTTTGCTAGAAAGAAGAAGATAAATATAAATGGTGGTAAAAATAACCTTGAAAAATAAATAACTACGTTTACATACTAAGACGATGCGAGGTCACATTGTGAGTCATGTGAATATATTTTCTCTTGATCTTCAATCACTTTGCAATTCATTATTCAATTGTAAATCTTAAAATTAAAAACACCAAATTTACTTTCTATGTACGATACGTATAAATCTTATATATATAAAAAAAAACACTATAATTTTTAATAGCTTCACGCTGTGTTCCGCATATAGCACGGTGGGCAGACATAGACCTAAGTTTAAGACACTCCATTTCTCTCTTTCCGTGCAATTTTTGAGACATTGTGTTAAAAATAGCAGAACTGAACGCACTGAACGCCGCACTTTATCGTATTATCAGAAGTAATAAAAACAATTCATATTACTAACTGAATTTCGAACTCACAACTGTTAGTTTCCAGTCAAACGCTATGTTGTTGCACCAAGACGGTCATAATAGTATTTGAAGAGAATCAAGAAGAGATCAACAAATCTTACTTGCAATATACATAACGTTTTTTTAGGCCTTACATATATTTAACATATAGATTTTTAACAAACCTGTAGCAGATCACTCTTAGCGCTGACTTCGTGCCGCAGCTGAGTAATGTGGTCCCGCGCACCACGAAGCTCGCCCTCAAGCGCCGTTACACGAGACTCGAGCCTTCCATTCGCCGCCAGCAGTTCCTTTCCAATCCGTGCTGTGAGCTCTAAGTCTTTTTCTTTCTAATGAAAAATATTTCTATTAGTCTCGAAGAAAAAATATAATAATATAAACGAGAAGCAAATAATATTATTAATCCTTAAAATTAGTCGTAAATAAATGATTTTCAAATAAAATTATGTTTTTGTCGTTTTAAAATAATTATTTATTGGTATTGTATGTTTGAGTGTACTTCAAACAAAAGATAATATACCTTCAAGTGGGCACTATTAATCGAGTAAATACATACTTTATTATAAATACAACAAGAAATAACAATGTTATTTTTTACGTAATTACTTTTTAATATGTCAATTTACAAATCTATTTACAATTTATAAAGTGTATATTATATGTAGAGGCCAGTCGTGACGCAGTGGCACAAATTGTGACTATAAGTCGACTGGTTGTGGGTTCGATCCCCACTCGAGAAGATGAAATATTTACTTAAATTTATATTTCCATTTCTTCGCTCTGGTGTCGAGGTTAAGCGCGGCAAGGTTAAGTTCTGCCACTCAACACGCTATACCTCCAGAATTCGGCAGAAAGTGGGGAACGGAGTGTCTTAACACTAGGTTCCCTCTGTCTACCCTGATGTGTGCGGGATACAGCGTGAAGCTGATTATATGTACATATACAACGTCAACAAACTTACTTCTTCTAAGAGCCTTGTTACCGCTTCGATGTCATTGTAGGTTTTTGTCATTTGGCTCACCCTGTTGCTGCATAGAACTGTCAAAATACAATAGTTTACTCAATTAAAATAGTTTTCTAATTTGCTATATACTTTCAACTAGGTATTAAATAAGATAATTTCAATGTACACTATACACCTTTCCGCTACGTGATAGGTTTCATTGAAGTTAAGTGAAACGTAACGTATATAAAAGTTAAAAAAAATAAGTAAGAATAGTTTTTAAAATATAAAATATTATGAACATTTAAAAGTAATATCTTTTGTTTGTTGATAAATTAAATGTCATATATGTACATTGGTGTTTAAGAGTATCATAATATTATCAAATGGCTACTGTGAAGTGTTTATGTTAAAATTACTCTATATGAAACAATTGGTAAACAAAAATATATATTTTAAATTATCTAACGAAAAAATTTATAATAAACAAAAACTTTAATGGAGATTTCCACTTATTTTTCCAATTTTTTTATTTACTTTTAAAATATACAAATATATTAACTTGAGTTAACTGTTAATGAAATAAGAAACTATTTACATACACAGATCGTTGATAAATGAAATTAAAATTAAAAAGAGGCACAAAACATTAACAGATTAAATAATTTGATGTTTTTTGTTTTTAAAAAGGCAGAAACTTTTTACATTTATACATTTACACTTTCGTTTTTTCACATAAATCCAAACACGTGAACCTTACAATTTAAAGGAGAAAAGAGTGCTAATATTATTTTCATAATCACACAAAAATAATAAATCAATGTAGTCGAGTGTTAGTGCCATATAACAGAATGTTTGTAAACGCACAACCGATTCAGGCAACTGATAAGATATTTCCAATATCTACAAGACATATTTACTTATCAGACAATTTAAGTGGATTAATTAACAACAACAACTGACCAGCAAAAATATCTTCAATATTTGACGTAGAAACGTTCATGTGATCTTCAAACATTCATAATTCATAAAGAAATAATAAAAATTTAAATATTAATAATTTAAATTAATGAAGACGTAACAAATGTTACATCAAAAAATAAACTAAAGTGCGTGTGCCTTTCAACACTAGCGTGCACTGATCGCCCGAGTTGATGACTGCGTATTCAAAGAACGCGCACCAGGCCCACGAGACAGGTGAAATAAACTATGCTCTATTGTGTAACATGAGAAAACTGGATTACACAGAGTCAATAAACATTTTTGCAAAACAATAATCATTTGGTGCATTTTAAAACCGATGATTACTGGTACCAATTTGTTTCAGATTTATTCTTTTAACCAAAAATATTTCTATTCACCCATGAAGTGGATTAGTAAGTATATACATAATACTATTTATAATATAACGATGAAAAGTTTACTGCCAAAAGAAAGTTTAACAAAGTATATATCAGAAAACATGAGTCAGATGTCTTTATTTATAAATTTGGCAGGACCTGAAACCTAAATAAACTCCAATCAATGTACTACAAATGCATCACGTAACAACGTCTTGTAGATGATGATGCGTAATAAAAAGAAACTCGTACATATCTAAGAGTTCTTACAAAATATTAATTAATTCACTTGAATGTAACAATACCGCTTTCTATTAAAGTAAAAACAGCCAGTGGGAAAAACGATCAATAATAGATGTACCTACTCAATGTTGCATTTTGTTCCCACTCTCAACAAACACATGATCGGAGCGGATATTTATTGTGTTCTAAGTTAAACGTTAACAACAATAATAAGCTTTCATAATTTTAACATTCACTTCCGTACAAAGTGAATCATTAATTCAATAATAAATTTAAAATATATTTTAATTTTTTATGCCTTCCTGTTGCTTGTTTTATCATTTAATATCGTTGTATTTATCACTTATTCATATTTATTATAGTTTAATAGATGGTGTTGTAATATTTAATTTAGTAAAAAGCAAATGACCTGGAAAATAAGAGAAATAAATGAAGCGATTTTAATTAGAAGAATTTAGTACCTTTATTTAAATATTCCATGAATGTTAAAAAGTAACAAAACATTTTAAACAGATATTAGAAGCATGCAGAATGTACAGCCAAGTGTTGTAAGAAAAATAATGACCCTGTTGTGATGATGTTGATGACAATGATATTATAGTATCAACTACAATTTAACTGTACAGATAACGTAGTTGCAAACTGGAACAAGGGATATAGAAAAAAGCAAAGTTCGCGTTGATTGCGAAAAAAGCATGTTAATTACAAAACCAAAACCAATACAAATTTGATGCAAGCGCGCATGTAGAAGTGTTCAGAGATGTGTTTATACCGGCGGATCATGGCTGTACCTCGATCAAGTAGTAAAGTCCGTATAACGCGAAAGTAGAGTCGGCCGAACCTGTCCCGGGCCAGATGATACAGGAAGTCGGGGTATTCGCCGAGACACTCTCTGAGTTCCGCGTCGGAGAGGAAGCTCAGCTCTTGGAAGAGCTCGCGATCGAAGCCGGGCGGCGGCGAGGCGCGCGAGCCTCCCGCGCACCCCGCGCCCGTGGCCGCACCGCCCTCCGCCGTGACGCGCCCGACCCGCGAACATCGGCTCCGCCCGCCTCACGCCGGCGAAGATTTTTTTTTTCAGGCCGTCGCACACTTTTTTATATCACTTCATACGACCACTCCACTTTAATATCACAAGTTTCATTTAAATTGTATCCGTCTCCTCAATATTCTCTTATTTGTCTGTTGTTTCATATTTTCACTAAGTAAAAATGAGTTTACTACTGGTCGGCACTGTTAAATAATTTCGTAATGATTTAATTATGATTATTACTGAAAAAAAAATATCTCTAAGCATCTCAAACAGATCGAAGACGCAAAAACGGTGTTATTAGACTGAATGGTGTGTATCATTATGCTATGTTTTTTATTGCATATAACTAACTCGTAGGCTAACTATAATAAAAATAGACTAGTGGTAAAACTAGTGGTTACTATTGATTTCAAGTTTTTCTTATAGATAAATGCATGTTTAATATTTAACTTACTAAGTTATACAAAAACAAATAAACTGTCATATAAAAATATTCCATATTACGGTTGTACTGTTGGTAGGTACAGTGATTTTATGTTTCACTTATACATATATTATAATTTATTATAATGCAAACTTTAAAGATTTAATTAGAAAACTGATGATATAAGATTTAATATGATAGAGGAAACCTTTGTTCTTAATAAAATATTTTTATATATTCATTATTATTCGAATTTCAAGTTAATAGTCTCTACAAGAGAATGTGAGAACGCCATAAAGGTCGCCTTGCACGTGATTGCCCTGACGTAAATCAGCCTTGTGTCAGTATAAAGTCAAGATATAATACTTTTTATTAATAATGTATTAGCCATACTTATCGCTATTACTGTATGAAATATTAATATACATACTACATAAGAGAAATGAAAGTTAGTTATTCGTAATTGGCTAGCACAGGCAAGAAACCATTCTCTTATGTGGACGTTTAAAAAGAAGGCAGAATTACAGATTATGATTTTTATTTTAAATTTTAAGCTGATTCGTATTACATAACACCAATAATTTCCATTTAATATACATATTTAATTTATTATTATTTTTTTTAAAAAAACGTTGTTATGATAAGATGTCTTTAAGATTATTTACAAGAATAACAATGCCAAAATACGATGCCGGTTACTATGAAACATATTTGAAATGTACTGATTAAAAAAAATACTTACAAAAATTTGCAGAATAGTTTTATATAGAATAAAGTTATTCTAATACATATATACTTAAACTTGGGCTTCCTAATTTAATTGAAATGATTTCTTTTACTAACGGTTATGACTTTTAGGTCAATGTTAAAAACTTTCACGATAAAATGTGCAGCACTACGATACACGCGATTCAGTTATATATATATATATATATATATACGCGGAACGAATCCAAATGGATCGATGCTACGGCGTCCATTTCCGTCCGCCACCGCGCAATCACTACCGAACGCAGTCACTGGTCGTGGTCAGTACTTAGTATACGCCGAGTTTTCTTACAATGAATAATATATTATACAAACAACTTTCAACCGTATCTCATGAACAGTTTCGACTACAATTGCTTGTTTTTGCATTTATACATACATAATTCAGGTGCGGCAAATGAGAATTTGCATCACACACAAGTATTCCACCACAAGTCATATAAAATAAAAATTTATGGTCCGCCCTCTAATGTAGACAAATAAAATTAAAAAACTTTGATATAAAATGTCCAAGGTCAAGATTTATCTTTATCTTTATATGTGATTTTCACTTTTTTAACCTTAGTAATGATCATTTGTTCACATTTGGTATACTATAACCAAATAAGTAAACGCATAGGTAATTAAAGTGTTTTGCTTAATGTAATAAATATTTGATTTTACTGTAAATATTAATATTTATATATCAATAATAAATTTATGATTTAACTAACATTTTACGTGTTAACCAAATTAAGCAAAAAGAAAGTGCGTTTTCCCAAATTATATATTTTTATTGATTAAACTTTGAAGCAAGCTATTAAATATATGCTAACTACTTTATATTTTACTATAAAAAATACGTATATAGATAACAAAGAACATAATAATTATGCTCTCACGGTCAAGATAACATATAGTTTGACGGTGGCCCACAGCTGTTGCGCGGAGGGGGGGCGCCGTCGCGACGCGTCTCCCCAATCCCGAACACGCCTCAATCGATGACACGCCGACTCCGTAGCTAGCTATACTCCTAATATGTTATAGCGTGCCCTTTAATTTACACTAAATTATATATATAGTCCCTCACACAAACGTTACCAATTAATATTACCGCTAAATAGACAAAATGCTGGTCTTATGTAAGATGTAATGATATTTAATCACAATTAATTTTTTATAATGAAAAATGAGGTCACGAACGCGACGGAACTGTTCAGGAACGCGAGATTACTAGGATTGAAGGACGGTTGCGTAAAAAGCCGATATAACTAACGATGCAGCGTTGCACCGTAGTGCAGGCTATAACATAAAGCCTTGCGTATGGCGCAGCCAGTTTTGCAGCCAGTGGTGCACAAGGGAAGGAGGGCCGCGGGTGTCGAGGAGTCGCAGTATTGATCCGGCGGAAGGGTGAGCGCGCGTGTCGCGTGGCTACCGGCGCGAGTCGCGACCGTCACTGGTGCTCGCGTGGAGGCGCCGCGCACGCGCTCCGCCCGCACCGGCGAGACTGGCACGCCGTTTACCGCTTGCCGCACCGCAATACATTACTCTTATCTATTAAATTATTTCTTTGCTACTTTGCTTGCTTTATTTTAAAAATTGAAGTAACTGACTATCTATAATACAAGAACAAGGCATTGTTCGTGTATTATAGACAATAATGCCTTGGTAGGTATTTGATTTTAAAGGATTTATATGGATACAAGTGGATGTCCGCAATTTCATTTGCGTAGACTTTACGGCCTTTGTCAGTTACATTTATATATCACACATCACTGTGATTGAAACTTGTAACAACAAGCAGGTAAAGACAATTCAGCATCAAAACACTTCGTTCTCCGTTTTCCATTAAAAATTAAGTTACTCCGTGTTGAGTTGCTACTCAAATAAGCTTTCTGTCTGTGGGGAGTGGGAAAACAGAAACAATTTAAATTTAGTAATTTACCTAAGTGGATATCAAATTCATAGCTTTCACAAATAGGCTTTGTAATAACGCTGTATATTATATACGACGGCTTGTATTATTATTATAGTTTAGCTGGGCTACTATAATTATTTATCGGATATTCCAGATCTTTATTTTTGTATATCATTGTAAAATACCCACCATATTATATACACATATTATACACATATACACATATTTCACTAAGGTCGGCGTTTCATTACTTGTTATATTTTAGCTAGACTGTCATGGTTATTCTTCAGATGTTCCAAATCTCCTATTTTTATAAGTCAATGAAACATGCTCATTATATTTGATAACTTTTGTTAAGGACGCTATTAATTATTTGTAACAGTTTAGCTGGACCACCACTACGGTTATATTCCTAATAGTTACACAACAGAAAAGTTGCATTCAAATATGTCCAAACACAGACAAAACTGTTAAAAATCATAGATTCCTATTCTATTTCTGTTTTATCATAGTTATTTTCGGACTATAGATTGAACACTAAAGATCTGATCTTTAATACTCATATGGCAGGCATAATATTCTGGCAAAACTTAAAAGGATTCACAAATCACTATTCGTAGTAAGAATAGTAAACATATCAAATATTTAGTATACTATGCAACTGACAATTTATCTGAAATCAAATGTCATAAATCTCTTTATCTTTTTTAATGGTTATCATATATGTATGTTATGAAAATGTCTTTTTTTTATTTTATTTTATTTATATCTCCATTAGATCTTGAGGTGAAGACGACGATATTAGACGTTTATTTTAAATATTATATTACCTATCCATCAAAAAATATTGTAAACACTGCATTTTATGTAGTATTTACTTATACATAGAAATATATTCTAAATGTGTTGTTGTAATTCATAAAAGTTGTTAAGAACCATTTGTATTTCTTGACTAGTAACACATGAAATAAGCAAATCTTATTTTTAGATCAATATTTTAAATATGTGTACCAAATATTTTCTATATCACCAAACTCTAACAAATTAATTCATGAAATATATAAAATACTAGCGGACCCGGACGCGGCTTCGCCCGCTTAAACCTTACGAATGCTTATAGATATATTTAGGAAATTGTTTGTGAAAATATGTAACTAATTTAAATAAAAAAAATATAAGTAAACGTAACCATAGTAAAATATTAATAAAAAAACTAAA
>JAATLQ010033666.1:0-18834 GCA_013421005.1 Heliconius erato x Heliconius himera | reverse complement strand
TATATTTTGAATGGATTGTCCGATTTTGTTAATGTAAAAAGTACTTTACACATATTGAAATTATCTTTAATAAAATATCATTTAATAGAATAAGGATTAATGCAGAGGTATGAATAAAATGGTTTGATTATTGCCGGCACTTTCATCAACTTATAAAATATAAAAATGTAGTTATATTGTCATAACTATAGTAGTTGGACATATGGTATCGCGGTTTTTTATAGATATTGATGCGTTCTGTAATACTGTAGAACATTATTTTGTTCTATCATCAATAGTTTTCGCAGCGCACGCGATGATAAAAATTTTTAGATCAATTTCTTCACACCTTGGGTTACATTATTGCATTTTTCTTAGGGATCCCTATTTTTTTTTAAAATGTAATATAGCCTATGTAGGATGGTGAAGATGCAGCTTTCTAATAGCGAAAGAATTTTTGAAATTCGTCCGGTAGTTGTCGTGTGAAAACAATACAAACATACATACATACATACAAAAATACAAATCTTACCTCTTTATAATATTAGTATAGAAGTATAGATTTGTATAGTATGCTTTAGAAGGGAAGGAAAGAAAAATATTATTTTATTGCCTTCTAAATCGGGAATTAAAATAATACCGATACTGCTAGTTTAAAATGTTCTAGCTACTTTATATGTAGATTATTTATTGAAAAATTATAATATTTCTCTGACTAAAATTCAACATTTCCTTTTATGGACATCATTAAGTAGTAAGTTCTACAAAAATTCTTTACATATACTATTAAAAATATAATAACGTAGGGAAATAAAACAACAAACCCAGATTTTTAACTAATATTTATTTCTCTATAAGTACTAAGAATAAAATTTTTCATTAACATCATTTAACACAACCGATTCGATAGTTTGATTCGATAACACATTTTGTAGCAACAACACTCATGCTGATATGAGATCAAAATCTAAGGATCTATAGCACCATTTCAGTTACTATCTAGGCCATTATTTTGGTCTAACAAACTTCCCATACATCTAGGTATATAAATCTAAAAGCGAAATACTATAATAATTTAAATTTTTCATTTATTAATAATATCTACTTACTTTTTTTTTTGAGAATATGGCAAAAATAATTGATATGTAAGCAGAATATTTTGAGGTCATTATTTATTAAAAGAAAAAAATATACACGCTTTGCCTTAATTTATGTTGTAATAAAATATTTTTTTTTTATACTATTCTTATAGAATATCAATCATTTCCCGCCACTAAATATAACTAATATGGTGTATTGATTTTTTAATTTTTATTTTTTATATAATTTAAATAGTGACGTTATCACATATTGATTTAGTACTAAAATCATCTTATTTTTTTTTAAAAATCCCGCACACAGCAGGGTAGGCAGAGGGATCCTAGTGTTAAGACATTCCGTTCCCCACTTTCTGCCGAATTTTTCAAGGCATTGCTTGTTGAGTGGCGCAACTCGACGCCGGGCTTTTTACCTTGGTGCCAGAGCGAAGAAGTGAAAATATTAAAAAATAGTTTCATTCCCTCGAGTGGGGATCAAACCCACAGCAGTCGCGTTACAGTTACACCTTTGTGCACCTGCGCCACGACGATTTCATCTATTTATCTATTTTAAATAATTTATTATTTATGTGATAACGCCTATGTGTTTTAAAGTATTATTCTCAATCTTAAGAACTAAATCTGCTACAAGCTAAAATGTGCTGTCACAGTATTTAAAATTGCCATTCCTAATATCAATCACGCAATAACATGAAAATAATTACAAATTTTAAATAAAATAATTACAAAACAAAACGTGTAAAAATATAACAATGAATTCCTGCAATTTATTTATGGCTGCAATATTTTTTTTATTTGTTTCAATTTTTCATGCTTATTCACAAATATATTTTTTTCTTTTTACTGCTATGACTAGGCTAAGTAATTAGTCATTATTTCATCTGACATAAATGACTACTTACATTACTTTTATCTGTTACTAATAACATTATAATATAAAGAAACATTTTGAATTTTTTAGAGTCAAACAGGAAAAAAACTGATATTATAGAGATTTCAATATAAATAAGCCAATTTAATAATATAATTCTCATTGTGGATGAGAGATTTAGTGACATTATGACGTCACACGGACACCCAGTGGCCAGTGGTATTTAGTGCACCTAGACTAGTCCCAAATATTTATTTTAATATTACAAATTCTAATATTTAAAATACAATAGATATTAAATTTTTTACGTTGCCTAATAATAACAAACTGACTAAGAAAGTTAAGCTCTCGGTATATAAATAATTATTTTTTATTTTAGCCTATTCCTTTGTTGTATTACAGGATTACAATTTTATATATAACAAATTATAGATATTTTTAATATACACCTGCTAGAGTTAATTTTATTATTTCATTTGTGACGAATAATCTCTCATAATATACAATTATATAATTTATTTTCATATTATTTTGCGAAGTTGCTATGAAAAAAAATATTTTTAGTAGATAAATGCAACAACAGATATTATCTAATAATAATAATTAAAGTTTATATGAAGGAGTAACGTATTTGTACTTTCTATTATTTTTTTAATTTTAATATAAACCTTAGTAGTTTACAAAATTGTAATAATTTTAAGTCAATTATTAAATTGAATGATATTTTTAAATATAAAATTACGTTAGATTTTAAAAATTTTCAGCACTAAACCAAATTGGAAACGAAATTTATTAATTTCTATCGAAACTTCGTCCTATTATAAACTATGAATACGGAAGCACTAATAAATTTTGTTATCGTATTAAAATAGAGTATTTAAATATACATTACACTCTAATACCCATATTAACTAAATTAGATGAGTAAATCTACATCATTTACAATTTGTTCAAATATTTACAATTAGAAATAACAATTTAAGCTAATATTTCCTACTTTCTAAATAGCATTATAAACATTCATATATAGATAATAATAATAATAATAATTTGTAACAAAACGAACATTGGAAATAAGCTAAAATCATCACAAGTACATAATATTTACACTTAACTGTAACAAAAAATAAATATACTTAAAACTAAAACTTAATTTTATAAATTAGTTAGCTTAAAACAATAATATTTTAAAGACAACCAATCATATGGAAATCCTCAATCAATAAATAAATAATAATTGTTCCAGTAGTTACGCAATATTTTTGATGAATTAAATATATTTTTAGTGATGTTCGTTCGCATTTATAATTTTATGAACAGATCGATAAGGTGACTTTACTTATGCCTTACATTCAGTCTTCCATTTTTCGCCATCACTTCACCTTGTCGCGCCTTTTTAGCGATGAAAAGCATTCAAAGTTTGTTTATGGTTTTTGGCGCTCACCCGTGACTGGTGCCCTCGTCTTTTTTAATTATCTCGTAATAATTGTCTATGGTGTAGTTGAACAATTGGAAGTCGTATCTGGAAGGAAAATTATAGTTTTTTGAACTGTAAAATTTATTATATTTTTTATTTAAAATGATAATTAACAACTATAGGTCATTTATGAGGCTATCCTATTTATGCGTAAGTTCATGGGGTTTTTCGGCTTCACACTGTATTCCGCACATATTGGAATAGGCAGAAGGAACCTGGGAACCTAGTGTTAGGACATTTTGTTACCGTTAAGACATCCGTTCTCCTTTTTCCGCCGAATTGTATAAGCATAGCGTGGTAAGTGGCGAAACTCAACGCCGCCTTTGCCTCGATACCAGAGCAAAGAAATGAAAACATAAGTATTTCATTCGAGTGGATCATCGAATCCACAACCTGTCACGCTTACAGTTGCTTAAATGCTTGTGCTTCTGCGCCACGACTGGCCCGACCATGGTATTTTTTTTGAGAAAATATAGTTAAAATGGAATCTCAAATAGATTTACAATGTTATTTTATACCGTAGGACAAGCCGTGACCTTTATAGATAAGAAAACCAGTATATGCTTAGAAAAAATACTTGACTTAAGGTCACCCCTACCTACAGGTGGATTGACTTTATAATAATCTGTTACAACATACCTAATAGAATATAAAGAATGATACTTTATAAGTATGCAAGTTAATTTAGAATTATATAAAAAAAATCGTATAAGAGCGGTAATTGAGAAGAGAGAACCTATTGTAAAACACTCCGTTCTCCATTTTCTGTCGCATTCGTGATATTGAGTGCTTAGTGGCGGAACTAAGCACCGCGTTTAATTAGATCAAGGCGGGAAAATGAAAATAATTAATTCCCCGAAACGATGTTCGAATTCGACATAATCGAGTTTACGGTCGGACGCTATTACACTTCGCCACGACGACATCAATATTTTTTAGATTATAAAAACTTTGCTTTATTTATGTAAAGCAAAATATATTATATATTTTTTGTTTTATTTCTAACGAAATTGTACAACAAAAAGGCTACAATCGACTAATATCTTATTTATATCTAGATCCGTTTTAAGGCCGTGACTTCGATTATTCTGCATTATAAAAGAGTGATTTGTCACTCACACACAAAGCGTGATTTGAGGCCAGTCATGGCGCAGCGGCACGAGGTGTGACTGTAAAACCGACTGGTTGTGGGTTCGATCCCCACTCGAGGAGATGAAATATTTACTTAAATTTATATTTCCATTTCTTCGCTCTGGTATCGAGTTTAAGCGCGGCGTCGAGTTCTGCCACTCAACACACAATGCCTCCAGAATTCGGCAGAAAGTGGGGAACTACTTAAAAATTATTGATTGACTTACACAAATGTAAATTCTTAAGCACACATTTTAATATTGAAAAAAATATATAATAACGATACAAAATTTTTTTCACCAAAAACAAACCGACTTCAAAAAAACTAAAAAGTATTAAATAAATTAACTTAACATAAAGCAATAGCATTTTGATTTTGTTAAAAAAATAATTAAAGAATTATTTTATAATTTTGAAGTCGGTGCCAAGTAAAATAAACAGGCTTAGTAATTTGATATTGTAGTAAGGTTGTTGTAGCATTAGCTTGACACCGACAACAACTTACAAGTTGTTCATAATTGAATATGTCAATCTGTTGGGAAGCATAATAAAAGTCTTATAAGTGGTATGCGGGCGAAGCCGCGAGTGGGCCGCTAATATTAAATATTTAATTTCCTCGAATGGGGAGCGAACCCACAATCCCTGTTCCTTTAACAGACACACATTGTGCCCTTGGGCCACGACTAACATCTTATAAATTTTTCTACAAATTTATTTTAACACTTTATTATCAGCTTCACGCTGTATCCCGCACACAACAGGGTAGGCAGAGGGAACCTAGTATTAAGACACTCACCGCCGCACTCACCGCCGCGCTTAGCCTCGACACCAGAGCGAAGAAATGGAAATGTAAATTTAAGTAAATATTTCATCTCCTCGAGTGGGGATCGAACCCACAATCAGTAGGTTTTACAGTCACACTTCGTACCACTGCGCCACGACTGGCCTCACCCTTAACGTTAATTAACACTTACTTGTACAAATTGTAGAGACCATCCAGTTGAGATTTCTTCAAACGCGAATACAGGTGGTTGATGTTGTGCAAGGTGTTGGTGCCCTTGCCGCTGTTCCGCCACTCCGGCTTGACGACGTCTTGAAGACGCGCCATTTGAATGAGAAATCTTTGGTCTTCCTGTAATATGCAGTGAAAAGAACTTAAAGTACTGTTCTACTTATTGCCTATGGCTTCACATGTATGTTTTTTTTTTCAGCTTCACGCTGTATCCCGCATATAGCAGGACAAATGGAATCTAATGTGAAGACACTCTGTTCCGCACTTACCGCCGAATTTTATGAAACATGCGTGTTAACTCAAAGTCGTGCTTTGCTTTAATATACCAGAACGAAGAAATGAAAATATTAATACAATATAATTAAGATTTACGATCTCATGCAACTTAATTTCTTATTATTTTTTTAATAGAGCTCTTTCTTCTGATAAAATCATTTTTCGTTCGTTTCTAGGAAACGGTAATTGATTAGCACCAATAATAAAAAGAACAAAAATATTTTTTATTAAATCTATTTATTAGTGCATCGACAAATAATGAGAAGAGTTGTTGAAAGTGTAAATTTCAATACAATACAATTAAGTGAAATTAAAAAAAAAATCTTCGTTATTTAGATATTAACAAAATAGCATTAGTAAGCGCGGCGTTGAGTTCCGCCACTCAACACGCAATGCCTCAAGAATTCGGCGGAAAGTTGTAAACGGAAGTGTGCTTAACAGACAACAGGGTGTTTTAACACTAGGTTCCCGGGTTCCCTCTGTCTATCCTGATTTGTGCGGGAAACAACGTGAAGCTAGAAATAAATTAAAAAAAATACACAACAGCATATATCCATCCACCATGTATTTGTGAATTATTACTAACTTATTTGGACATTAACAATCCAAAGACAGGTTAGAAGACAAACAAACGTTAGTCCTTGACATTTCTTATTTCTATACACAACTAAACCAATAAGTTGTCTTCTTTAGAATTTCTTCTAATTCTTTAGATATCAGTTATGTTTTTTTTGTTTAATTTCTTCTAATCTATGTTATACATACTTAGTGGTTACTACTATTGTTATTTAAATTATCGCTGGGCTGTATAATATTTTTATGATTATTTTTTGGTTTGTTTGTAATTCATGTAAAGTCAATGTCAAAATTTGACTGTGAACGCGAAAGGTTATGGGTTTGATTCCCACTCGAAGAAATTAATATTTTCACTTCTTCGCTTTGGTGTCGAGGCAAGGCACGGCATTTAGTTCCGCCACTCAACACGCAATGTTTCAGAATTCTCCCGGAATATGAGGAACGGAGAGACTTAACACTAGGTTAGCTCTGTCTACACTGCTGTGTGCGGGATACAATAGGTATATTATGACGCTAAACGTCATAATATACCATTTTTTTTTAATTTTCACACGCTTATTGTATAATGTATATGTTACTAGAAACTTGTCATAAAATACTTATTTTACAGAGATTCAAAATTTTATTATTTTTTGTAGAGTATAAACCTATATCCATAGAGGAGGCAGGGTCGGATACACAATTATCACTTATTAATTTATTCCTTCATTAATGACCCGTTGGAAATATGTTAGAACCATAAATTATGTTTGTTTTTATCGTATCGTAGATATTGTTTAATAATAAGATTTTATAATAACACTACGAAAAAAAACGAGATATCTTAATAAAAAAAAGCATAGGACGTAGGTTCCGTTAAATAGTCCCCCTATTCCAGAAGATAAAATATGAGTGTTTTATAAAAAATAGATATTTAACTGAAATTCTATTAACTAATCTATTAATAATTTTTTCAAATAAAAAAAATATGTGATATATTCACATGTATCTATCTAAACATATATCGATTATTGTATAGACTACATTAGAACGAAACGTATAGACCATTCAATCCTTGGAAAGTTTTGATGGATACAAAGGAGGAGCGTATTAAATATATATAATTTTACATATTGCTATGTTGTATTCTACTAGTTCGTGCTACTACTGCCTGAAGTTATTGATGTTTTACAGTGAAAATATAAGAATATTTTCTTATTAGATCTCTTATTTTTTATTAAGATGTCTTATTTGAGGCCAGTCGTGGCGCAGGGGCACAACGGGTGACTGTTAACGCGACTGGTTGTGGGTTGGATCCCCACCCGAGGAATGGAAATATTTAATTAAATTTATATTTACATTTCTTCGTTCTGGTGTCGGGGCTAAGCGCTTCGACACCAGCGCGAAGAAAACACAATGCTTCCAGAATTCGGCGGAAAGTGAGGAACGAAGTATATTAACACTAGGGTTCCCTCTACCTACCCTGCTGTTTGCGGGACACAGCGTGAAGATTTTTTTTTTTAAGATTTCGTATTTCTTATTCAGTAGAAAAGAAAGTTAAATATAGATATTTATTTTATATATTATTCATCTTTTTGATATATTTGATCTTAAGAAAGTATCATTCAATTGTTTTTTTATTAACTACTATACTTTTATTATATTATTTTATGATAGAATCTATTTGCTAGTATTATAATAAATAAAGAAACTCCAATACAAAATGCAGTGAAATTTAAATAAACGAAATCTACAGCAGCTCACAGTTTTAATTGCTTTTTTTTTTAATAATAAGCCACTCTCGTAATATCAAACGCTTAAGCTAAGAGTTGAGCTTTAACGTAAAACTAAGTTGAACTTAAAAATTGGTTAAATTTTAAATACTTTATCCCATTACAACCATTGTACTAAAATGAATTCTTTATATATTATATTTAATAATAATTAAAATGTTTAAACATTTAAGAACGAGGCAGGGCCAGTCGTGGTGTAGAGGCACAAACATACGACTGTAAATGCGTCTGGTTGTGGATTCGATTACCATTCAAAGAAATTAAGTATTTAATATTTTCATTTTTTCATTCTGGTGTCGTGGCGAAGCGCGGCGTTGAGTTCAGCAACTCAACACGCAATACCTATAGAAATTGGAAACGGAGTGTATTAACACTAGGTTCCCTCTGTCTACCCTGATGTGCGGGATACAGCGTGAAGCTGATTTCATTTAATTTTTAAATAAAAAAAAGAGATATGAATCGCCACTTACGTCCAAAGTTTCGAATTTGAGTATGACATCAAAGTTAAATTTGCAGGGAGTGCAGAAGTCGGTGTACGGCGTCCAGTGCATGTCTAATGTACGCTTCACTTTAGCCTCGTCCAATACATACGACACAAACTCCTCGAACACTGGGTATCTCTCCGTTGGTGCTGGTTTCGGTCCTGACTGAAACAATAATAAAACAATTAAGCAAAAGCATGGCTTAGTATGTTTTTAAGCGTATTTTTTATAATATGGAATTCGTCCCATTCCATCAAGGTTTTACAGTTTTTTTTCTGCTTTGAGTAATGTCATAATGTCAGACAAATTTTAAACTAAAAATAAAGACGGAATATACATCAGAAGGTTCTTTCATCCCAAATCATAAATTACTAGACGTTAGAAAATAAAACTTCGGTTATACATATATCCAATATTAGATCATTTTTTAGCTTCACTCTGTATTCCACAGTTAGCAGGGTAGGCAGAGGGAACATGTACACCTAGTATTAATATCCCGTTCCTCACTTTACCGAATAGGTACTGGAGATATTACGCAGCGAAACTCAACGCCGCGCTAAGCCCTGTTACCAGAGCGAGAAAATGCAAATACTACTAAAAACTTCACTTTCCCGAAACAGAATCGAACCTAGAACTGTCACGTACAAAATTTATCACAGTCATTTATAATACCGCTATGATGTATTCTGTCAACATAGCAAACGGATTATTAGTCCAATTCGCTCATTACTCGACAAGAGTAACCTTAATTGGCATTGAACTGACAACCATTGTTCGATGGAAAATAAAACTGTTTTAAATAAGGAAAAATCACTTCTGATAAACAGTAAAAAAGTAACGGTCCAGATTGCAAAGGAATTTTTTAAAATGTCTGGTGAATACTAATGTGAGATACTGTAATGAATTATGTAGGAAGAGTACATTATTTATTAATTTGCTTGTATTATTCGTCTTAAGCTTTATTTAAGGAAAAAATAAGTAAAAACTCTTTAAGTTACTTCGTTCTCTTTTCTCTTGTCGGTTTTAGATGTTTTGTTTGGAAGATGATGAAACCTTGAACCGCACTTTAATTACAATTTTTGTTTTTCAGTTTCACACTGTATCCCGCATGAAGCAAGGTAGGCAAAGATGAGACTAGAGTTATGACACTCCGCTCCCTACTTTCCGCCGAATTCTGGAGGCTTTGTGTGTAGAACGGCGGAACTCAACGCCGCGTTTTGCCTCGACAGCGGAGTGACGAAATAAAAATATTAAATATTTCATTTCTTCGAGTGGAAATCGAACTTACTTACCTATCGTGTTTCACACGCTAGTGAGCTACGCTAATATGGCCTCATTACAATATCAAATGTAATTGATAATTAATAATTATGTTTCAATTACATTAATTAAAGGCCAGTCGTGGCGCAGCGGCACGAGGTGTAACTGTAAAACCGACTGGTTGTGGGTTCGATCCCCACTCGAGGAGATGAAATATTTACTTAAATTTATATTTCCATTTCTTCGCTCTGGTGTCGAGGTTAAGCGCGGCGTTGAGTTCTGCCACTCAACACGCAAACGCAGAAAATGGGGAACGGAATGTCTTAACAATAGGTTCCCTTTGCCTACCCTGCTGTGTGCGGGAAACAGCGTGAAGCTAATTTATTTAATTACATTAATATAATTGCACAGATTTGAACCCACACACAAATCACAAATGACAGCTGACAAGTCCCTATAACACCTCAACGACATAACGTACATTATTTATATATAGTTTCCAATATATAAGCTTTGCTAAATGTACCGACATTTCGTATTCTATATGCGATGTTTGTATTTTTAGAATTGAATTTGTTACTATCTTGTATAATACATAAAGATATAATTATCTATTGTACTATAAATTTATTACAAATTATTTTCGGGGCGTGTGTGGATGACTCACTAAACATTTGTTCATACATATTTCTCAATTTAAACGTGGGTGGTGCTGGCTAAGGCGATAGATTTCATAAATTTATATTAATGTAGCTTATAAAAATGGATTTAAAAATGCATTAATAATAATATAATAATACATAAAATTATATATTAGAAATTTTTAAACATTTTTAAAATATTATTCCACAATTGGGAAAGAAAAATACTTATTTAGAAAACGTATAAAAATTTTAACGCAGCGGGACTCGAACCCGCGCCTCCTGGAAACTGACCAGGCGCTCTGACCACTAAGCCATATGTTCATTTGAATTTTGATACGTTTTGCGTTCAAATTTTTATACGTTTTCTAAATAAGTATTTTTTATATATTAGAAGTTAGTCGTAGTGCCCCTGGCCCAAGGATGTTGCTGTTATCGCTACTTGTTGCGGGTTCGATTCTAACTCGAGGAAATGAAATATTTAATATTTCGCTCTGGTGCCGAGACAAAGCACGGCG
Organism: Heliconius erato x Heliconius himera; assembly: GCA_013421005.1. Classification (NCBI taxonomy): domain Eukaryota; kingdom Metazoa; phylum Arthropoda; class Insecta; order Lepidoptera; family Nymphalidae; genus Heliconius; species Heliconius erato x Heliconius himera. The sequence continues at coordinate 7,742 of JAATLQ010033666.1, read as the reverse complement.
TTAATTTCCGCTGTTTAACACGCAATGCCTCCTGAATTCGGTGAAAAGTGGGGACCGGGGTGTCTTAACACTAAGCTCTTTTTGCCTATCCTGCTGTGCGCGGGATACAGCGTGACGAATCGAAAAATTATATAAAATACATTAAAATTATATATTAATATTTACCTTTCTATATTTTTTTATAATTCTTCGTCCCATTTGATCATGGAAGGACTTGGGCCAAGCGTGTACTATTTTGTCATTGTAAGCAGACGCTAGCCGCTCCAAGGGATGACGCACTATCAGAAACGATATGGAATCGGCCTGAGCTTTCCTTATCATTTCCACAGTAGGCCTCGCATATTTCTTCCTGGCCAGTTCTAAAGGCACCTCCTTTGTCTTATCAAGGAATGCGGCCGTATAATTCGCCATAAGATTGAAGTTATACATCCATGATGTTGACGCAGCCTTGAAGATGTTGCACCTATAAGTAAATTGGTTGTTTTATTTCGCTGATATAGTATACAAGTATTTTAGAATATCTATTATTTTGGTTTTCATCTCTAATAAGAAATTAATTATTATTAAGAAGTATTTTTTGACACAAGGGTGTAAATGTAACGCGACGATTGTGGATTCGGTCCACATTCAAGGGAATAAATTATTAAAAATAAAACCAGGTTCACGCTGTATCCTGCACATAGGATAGGCAGAGGGAACCTAGTGTTATGACACTCCGTTTCTAACTTTCCATCGAGTTCTGGAGGCATTGCGTGTTGAGTGGCGGAACTCAACGCCACGCCTTGCCTCGACACCAGAGCGAAGAAATTAAATAAAAAAGTAAATAAAATATTTAATTTCCTCAAGTGGGGATCGAACTCACAACCAGTCGATTTTACAGTCATACTTTGTGGTCTCTTTGTGGACTGGTCTCAAAATCCTGAATTATTATTTATTAATATTTTCATTTCGTTGTTCTGGCACCAAGACAAAAGCTCGGCGTTGAGTTCCGCAATTTAATGCAATGCAATGAAAGAATTGAAAGAATTTCGAAGAATTCTGTGGAAAATGTGGAGCAGACAGTCTTAACACTAGGTTCCCTATATTATATGCGGGATACAGCGTAAGCTAATAATTATTAAGATAAAATATAAATATTGTTAGCGAACTAGTGTGAAGTATTGTTAGTAGGTGATACATATCACTTATTGCAATTACATAGTATCTGTTTCAAAATAGTTTAGAATCATATAGACGATATGTGTTTTTATCGTGTTTTTTTAAAAACGTTAACCGCTTCCGATTTCTAACAATATCATATTTAAAATTGTTTTGTAAAACTTTGTTTTGATACTTATAAACAATTCTTAGAACAACATTGTATATAAATGCTCATATAGTTCGCTTAAATAAACAATATTTTACACTATCTACTATACAAAGTAATATGAGTCTGCCAAGTCAAATTTTTAATATGAAACCCGTAGTCAGTAATGAAGTGTCATTTACACGAGAAAATTCTCACCATATAACATGATACTGTCGGTTGATGAGGTATTCCCATGCGTACGCCTTGTGGCTCGTGCTGTCCAGGCCCAGCTTGGAGCATTCACTCCTCAGGTACTCTCTTCTGCCATCCATCCTGCTTCCAACTTCAAAGAACTTGTCGCGAGAGAGAAGTCCCTCGTCGTGGCTCCCGTTTTCAAATACATACTAAAACAAAAAAGTGATTTAATTTATTATTATATTTATACGCTTATGTTTTTAGTTTTGTTAAGATATATTTTAGGATATTTTAATTATTAATATATTAGATTAAAATATGTCATCACCTGTAAAGTTTGATTTTTTTGTTTTCTGACAAAACAATATTATATGTATAACAAGCATCATATTTTTGACATTTTTAAAGTGTATAATATATACTTTTTTAGAAAATGTATACAAAAATATTTCGACGTAGCTTGATGAGAACGTATGGCTTAGTGGTCAGAGCGCTTCGATGGTTTCCAAGAGGCGCGGTTTCAATTCCCGCTGCGTTAAAATTTTTAAACTTTTTCTTATAAAGTGTTTTAGGCATCATATTTATTTACGCGAAAATATTAGGCAAAGACGCTGAAATTTTCTTTGTTTTTAGTCTTTTTTAATTATCAAAATCAAATCAAATCAAATCAGCTTCACGCTGTATCCCGCACACAGCAGGGTAGGCAGATGGAACCTAGTGTTAAGTTACTCCGTTCCCCACTTTCTGCCGATTTCTGGAGGCATTGCGTGTTGAGTGGCAGAACTCAACGCCGCGCTTAACCTCGACACCAGAGCGAAGAAATGGAAATATAAATTTAAGTAAATATTTCATCTCCTCGAGTGGGAATCTAACCCACAACCAGTCGGTTTTACAGTCACACCTCGTGCCGTTGCGCCACGGCCGGCCTGAATTTTTTTAATTATGTTTTTTATTATTAGTTTAAACAACTTCCATTGCTATCAAAGGTAAAAAATACATACGTAAATACCTATTTTTTATCTTTACCACACTACACCACGGAGTTTCTACGAATGCTGGAATATTTGCATATTTTATGACATTTTAACAAGGTCAAGTTAAATAGGGTGAAGACCTGAAGTTCGCGTGATCATAATATAACTAGAAATAATTATTTCACGGTCCAATTCACTATACGCATTGAAATATCTACGATAAAATAATACTTTCATTATACATTAACAACTTATGCCTATAACGTGTTAATTTAGGATAGGCCAGTCGTGGCTGTGGGTTCGATCCCCACTCGAGAAAATGAAATATTTATTTAAATTTATATTTTTATTCCGCCATTCAACAGACAATGCTTCCAAAATTCGGCGGAAAATGGGAAGTGGAGTGTCTTAGCACCAGACTTACTCTGCGTGGTAGATAAAGATAATTACTAAGAATTATCGTCTGGCAAGAGAGAATGCTATTTATTACATATTTTTAACATTTTTAAAGTGTTGATCCACACTTAGGAAAGAAAAATACTTATTTGATTAGTTATTCCATTACTAATAAAATTTGTAAAAATCTCCCTATAGAGCTCTGCTAACAACATAAATAAGTTGTAACAAGCGTAAAAAAATTCGACGTAGCTTGATGAGAACGTATGGTTTAGTGGTTAGAGCGGCTGGTCGGTTTCCAGGAGGCGCGGGTTCGAGTCCCGCTACGTTTAAATTTCTATACGTTTTCTAAATAAGTATAATAACGGATTTTTATTGTAACTTTTCGATAATAATTTGAAATTTAAAATAAAATGTTGACACTATATATAACATAAAAATACATAAACACATTGCGGTGCGCCACTACACTAACGACGGAACGAAATAACGAGAACGAGAACGTCGTTTTACAGACACATGTGGTTCGGTTGTTAAATTTGCATGTGTGTGATTACCTCATTATAGCAAATTACCGTCGTATTTTAAATTTAGATAGATTTCTATAGAAAAAATATACTGACATCAGATATATTAAAGTAAATTTCAAAAAACTTTGCAAATTATACCTTTTAACTATACCTTTGAAAAAATAAATCAAGAAATCGGATTCACGCTGTATCCCGCACACAGCATGGTAGACAGAGGCAACCTAGTGTTAAGACACTCCGTTCCCCACTTGCTGCCGAATTCTGGAGGCATTGCGTGTTGAGTGGCAGAACTCAACGCCGCGCTTTGCCTCGACAACAGAGCGAATATTATTTTTTCCATGTACAAGTTTCACGTCCCTTATATCTTCCATGTACGAATAGCGATCAGTTACTGGGGTTAGTACAATGTTTACAACCTAACCAATGAATATGCTGAAGACAGTCCAAAGTGGAGTAGAGTGGGTCGGAAGGCGGACTAGCAAGAGAAAAGCCGGGACTTATGCCGTGCCGTCGAAAGAGGTAAAGGAGAAAGGCTTAAAACGAAGAAGCTGGAGGTCTAATCCACGAAAGAAAATATATTAATATTTACGATTTAAATTAAAGCATATTTTAAGAAAATAATTTTGATTCAATTCCTCCATATCGTAAAATTAGTAATTTTATACTTAAGTAGATAATAACGGACACATACAGGTAAAGCATTTTCCAGTCTGATTTACGAGAACCAGTCGAGTTGCGAGGGTAGTCGTGGCGCAGTCACAATCCTGTTGCTGTTACTGTTATTACTGTTGCTGTGGGATCGATTCCCAGTCGGCACCACCAAATTTAAATATTTTCATTTCTTCGCTCTGATGTTAAAGCAAAGCGTGATGTTGAGTTCCGCCACTAATTATGCAATGCCACAAAAACCGTGAAATTTTGTCTTAATACTGGGTTCCCTCTGCCTACCTGTTGTGTGCGTGATACAGCGTGAATCTACGAGAGCTTGACACGATAACTCGCACTTATCAATGTCCTTGTTCAATAATTTATTCAATTCAGCCTTTCTACACTCCCACACTCATCTGCATACATTACTACACACACACGCACACACACACACGACATTTATAGCACACTTATGTAAATTACGTAATTATAATTGGCCCAGTACAGGTTCTGCCCTAATAATATACATTACTTGAATTACATTGTAACACGCAATAGTGGGTTTGGAATTTTAATATATTTTTTTTCTTGCTTCACGCTGTATCCCGCACACAGCGGGTTAGGGACAGGGACCTAGTGTTAAAACACTCGTTCCCCATTTTCCGCGAAAAGACATAATGACACGAACACGAAGGCACGTAACAAAGCTTTGCGTCCACCTGAGCGAAGAAATCATAATAGTAAATATTAAATTTTCATCGAGTGACGATCGAACCCACAACCTGTCGCGTGTACAGTCATATACTTGTGCCACTGCACCACGACCACCCTCAAATTCATCCACCACATTTTTTTAATAACGAAACGTTATTAATTAATTATGTCGGCATACCCTCATGTGTTTAAAATTTATATTTGTGTCATAAATTGAGCCTGCATCACATTTAATGAAGATGGAGGTCAAATTATAAAAGAATCTATCACTGAATTTTAAATTAAGGTTTCATAAGTATAAATACATAATTATGTATGTAAAATTAAATTAAATTAAATTAGCGTCACGCTGTATCCCACACACAGCAGGGTAGGCAGAGGGAACCTAGTGTTAAGACACTTCGTTCCCCACTTTCTGCCGAATTCTGGAGGCATTGCGTGTTGAGTGGCAGAACTCAACGCCGCGCTTAACCTCGACACCAGAGCGAAGAAAATGGAAATATAAATTTAAGTAAATATTTCATCTCCTCGAGTGGGGATCGAACCCACAACCCGTCGGTTTTGCAGTCACACCTCGTGCCGCTGCGCCACGACCGGCCTCAATGTATTATGTATGTATTTTTATTAAAATGTAAATAAATTATGTTGATATATTCTTATACATTATAGAGATCATATTCTTAACAGAATCAAATATATACTACAATTAAAAGTTTTCACTATTTATACTGTTTTCACTATTTATGTTTTTGAAAGAGTTTAATTTCCTGCCTATTTTATTATCAATTTGCATCACTTATTATTTAATTACTGTCCACCGACAAATTAAACCGCCAAGCAACCTATCTTTGTTAAGTTTTAAATAAAAAAAAAATAAGACGCTTTAGTAACTATGACTTAATATGTTTTATCTTATTTAGATTTTAAAAAACATTTGTCAAACAGTTTTGACAATTTTTTTTTTTAAATCTAATAATACAACACTTTACAACATTTACTAATGTAGTAGTAGTAAATTTACTTAAGTTTACTTATTTACTCATATAGTTATAGGAATTCCGCTTACACTCAGTTCATATAAATTATAGCTTAGTAAGTGGGGGTTCTATTTTAATCTATTGCTATAAAATTCAAACGACAGTTCATACCTATGCGGGCCATTGTTCCTTCCCATCGTCATTCATAGCGCGATCCAACGTACTCTAGGCTGTAGGAGTTCCGCTAGTATAACGTTTCTATTCAAATTTATGCTTCGTGCCAGACAGATAAATGTATAATTAAATAGTTATATTGAAATATATACAAAACAATATATAAGTAAGAAATATATTCTATATTTTTTTTATAAAATATACGTATAAGCTTCACGCTGTATTCCGCACACAGCAGGGTAGGCAGAGGGCTAGTGTTAAGACGCTCCGTTCCCCACTTTCTGCCGAATTCTGTAGGCATTGCGCGTTGAGTGGCAGAACTTAACGCCGCGCTTAACCTCGACACCAGAGCGAAGAAAATGGAAATATAAATTTAAGTAAATATTTCATCTCCTCGAATGGGGATCGAATCCACAACCAGTCGGTGTTACAGTCACACCTCGTGCCGCTGCGCCACGACTGGCCACTTTTTTATTTTTTATTTATTTTACTTCTAAGCTTTTTCTATTCTGCGTATTTAAATATTTTTCTAGTAAATCAGTAGTCGTAGTAAAAATCAAATCGTTTTCCATTTCGGATCTTAAAATCGATGGAAGCTTTCTTTTACAGCTAACATGAAGGTCTACCTAATTTGTTCTGGTTGTGGATTCGATTCCCACTCCTTTTTATGAAATATTAATATTTTCATTGCCTCGGTCTGGTAACGAGAAAAAATGCGGCGTTCATTTCCGCCACTCAATACAAAATTCAGCTGAGGATGTGGATGGAACGGTTTTACTGCAGTGTTTTAATACTAAGTTCCCAGATTCACTATACTTTTTTTTTTTAAATCACGCTGTATCCCGCACACAGCAGGGTAGGCAGAGAGAACTTAGTGTTAAGACACTCCGTTCCCCATTTACTGCCGAATTCTGGAGGCATTGCGTGTTGAGTGGCAGAACTCAACGCCGTGCTTAGCCTCGACACCAGAGCGAAGAAATGGAAATATAAATTTAAGTAAATATTTAATCTCCTCGAGTGGGGATCGAACCCACAACCATTCGGTTTTACAGTCACACTTCGTGCCGCTGCGCTACGACTGGCATTCACTATACGATGTGCGGGATACAGTGTGAAGCTAAAAATAAAAGAAAAAGATGCGATAAATGGCGTTCAAATGCATCTTCACCTTAAACCACATAAATTTTAGTTTATTTTTCACTATTATTATATTTATCTATATATATAAAAGGACTTGTGCTGACTGACTGAGGTAAGACGCACGCAGAGCCGTAACCGCTGATGGTAGAAACGTGAAATTTGGGCAGATGTTTATTTTCATATTCTGGACATCCACTAAGAAGGGAATTTGAAAAATTTTAACCCTAAAGGGATGAAATAGGGGTTAAAAGTTTGTATGGAAAAAAAAATTAATCAGCACCGATTTTTATAAAATTTGAAATTCAGACTCTCAAAAATATTTCATTGAACACGTGTTTTATGGTTTTTAAGAATTCACCCCCTAAGGGTTCAAATAAGGGGTTGAAAGTTTATATGGAAAAATCTTTAAATTGCCACCGATTTTTATAAAAAATTAAATTCAGACTGTTAAAAATATTTTATTGAATACGTGTTTCGTGGTTTTTTTAGAATTCACTCCTAATAAGCGGGCGAAGCCGCGCGCGCCCTCTAGTCTATATATATAAAAGGACTTGTGCTGACTGACTGAGGTAAGACGCACGCAGAGCCGTAACCGCTGATGGTAGAAACGTGAAATTTGGGCAGATGTTTATTTTCATATTCTGGACATCCACTAAGAAGGGAATTTGAAAAATTTTAACCCTAAAGGGATGAAATAGGGGTTGAA
>JAATLQ010033665.1:0-18831 GCA_013421005.1 Heliconius erato x Heliconius himera | reverse complement strand
TTAATACTGTCACTTTGTTATGTTTTCTTCTTACATTTATAATCTGTTAAATCAACGATTAAATCTTTAAATTTTTAATTTGTTACAAAAAAAAATATCTACTTCTATTCATATAACATCCTTATTTTGTTGTGAATAATGCCTTATGACATCAGTTTCGTAACAAACATTATCAGTATTGTTACTCATCAGTTACGTTACGAATTCGAAAATGTCCACTTTTCTGAGTATGACCCATAAGAGGATTATAGTGCGTAAGTAAGTATTCGTATATTAAATGCTAAAACTACTTTGAAAATATATATTTTTATTGCAACAATTGGATTTATAATTTTAATCATTTAAAATTTAGAGGTCGTGACGCATGGGCACAAGCGAGTGTAAATGCGACGGTTGTGGGTTCGATTCCGACTCGGCGAAATTGTTTATTATTTGTTAATATTTTAATTACGTTAACGTAACATAACACATAATTGACGCCAGTCGTGGCGCAGCGACACAAAGTGTGACTGTAAAACCGACTGTTTGTGGGTTCGATCCCCACTCGAGAAGATGAAATATTTACTTAAATTTATATTTCCATTTCTTCGCTCTGGTGTCGAGGTTAAGCGCAGCGTTCAATTCTGACACTCAACACGCAATGCCTCCAGGATTCGGCAGAAAGTGGGGAACGGAGTGTCTTAACACTAGGTTCCCTCTGCCTACCCTGCTGTGTGCGGGGTAAAGCGTGAAGCTGATTGAGTAATATTTTAATTTCTTTACTGTCGTATCAAGGCGCGACGTTGTTTCCGCCATTCAACACGCTTTACCACCGCCATATGCGGGATACAGTGTAAAGCTGAAAAAACATATATATTATAGTGTAATCAATCTTGGTCCGTCTTGGTTACCAAATCATTACAAAATTAAATTTGGGCCGATTTTAAAAGAGACAGATGTGGATATTAATAAAAAAAGGCACACAGCAGGGTAGGCAGAGGGAACCTAGTGTTAAGACACTCCGTACCCCAATTTTCGCCGATTTCTGGAGGCATTGCGTGTTGAGTGGCGGAACTCAACGCAGCGCTTTCCCCTCGACATCAGAGCGACGAAATTAAAATATAAATGTAAATAAATATTTCATCTCATCGAATGGGGATCGAACCCACAACCAGTCGATTTACAGACATACTTTGTGCCCCTGCGCCACGACTGGCCTAAGGAATATTTTAATAGGTAATAAATAAAAATTAATATTTTGGCCCATAAAATACGTGTCACTTATTTTCCTACCAGTTTTACTCCTCATCTATTAGAGCAGGTGAAACTTGGGCATCGGTCTTGGACATTGATTGATGAAGCATCAGTTGACAAGTTGTATCGGTATTTGAGAGGACAACGTGTTTAGGAGATATTATATATCATTTTATTTATATGATATCATATTATAAATAACGGCTTAATAAGAATATTATAGAAAAAATATATGAATAAGGTAACAAAAAAGAGGTCAACAATATGGGATAGTTGTTTAACTGTAAATCTTTGAGTGTGAATTTGATTTCCATGTGGGAAAAAATGATTTTTTTTTCAGTTTCATACTGTACCTCTCATGTAACAGGGTAGGCAGAAGGAGCCTAGTGTTAAGACAGTCCACTCTTCGCTTTCTTTCTTCTCCGATCATTTCTTTTTATTAGAAATAAACTGGTATTTTTATTTATTTAGTTTGTGAATTACACACAAATGAGCTATAAAATTATAATATAAATAATATATGGAATATATTTGTGCTCTATACATAGAGTAGGGGTAGGGAAGACTCTATCTTCCTCTTCCTCTTGTAGTTTGAAAATATTTAAACACAGTTTTGTAGATCTCCTGTAGCAGTCATAAGAGAAAATAGTAACAAGACACACGTTCTCCGTCTTCCATACATTTATTTATATATATTCGGAATCCAACAACATATATATCTACATCGGCTGAATATGATTTTCGAATATTAGAATATTTGAATAAAATTGAAATACGTTAAATCTAAATATACAGTCCACATATATAAATTTGAACGTTAAAAGCTGTCATCTACGTTATTTTATTCACTTAACTGTGTTAAAAATTTTACATAAGAAAATGGCACAGGGGCACAAGCGTGTGACTTTCAACACGATAGATTGTGATTGTGAAATATTTAACATTTTTATTTAGTCGCTCTTGTGCTGAAAGCGCGGCGTTGAATTTCGCTACCGAACAAGCAATGCCTCACGAATTCAACTGAAAGTGAGGAACGGAAGTATCTAAATGCGGAAACGAAGTTTCTTAACACTACTTTTTCTCCGTCTACATTGCCATAAACTGGATTCCAATTACATATAAATATATACTATCTTCAAATAACGCATAAAGTCCTATAAGTTTCCTCTCCATTTGAATGAAAAGTGGCAGCTATAGAAATGAGCGAACCCAAAGTGAACCAAAAAGTTTTTTAATATATCCAACCGCGACATAATTCCACTTCCGTTCCGACGCTTTACGAATGTTACTCTAATAAATTAAAATAACCTTACCTTACTAATGCATGTCACATTTTAAAAGTAATTTTTAAATTGACATTCATATACAGGTTTTTAAACTGATGTAGATTTTAAAATCACTGTTACTGTATTTCGAGTAGATAATTTTTATGTTTAATGCTAGACAAAAACTATGTATGTTTCACGTTATTATTTTTTTCAACATTTTTACTAGGTCAAGTTGTGATGGTATTGTAAAATTTAAGAAACCAGTCGTGGCGCAGGGGCACAAAAGCAAAAAGCCATTAAACGCGACTGGTTGTGGGTTCGATCCCTACTCGAAGAAAGAGAAAAGAGAAGTTGAGTTTCACCAAACAACACGCGACGCGGAAACTTAATAATATTCATTTACGCCCAAAAAAAACAGTTTTTTTTTAAATGAAGCTTTATTAATACAGTACAGAGAGACTATTAAAACACATTATGATAAAAAGAAAATAAAATACAAGGCAGGTACAGGTACTCTGTAGATATCGTCAAAAATTTTGCTACGGTTTATCATAAAAGTTAGAACAACACTTAGTTGGCATCAATGAGAGTTTAAACCTAAAAAATTATAGAATGGCCAAAACCAAGAAAACACAGTGACCCATTAATTTAAGCGTAACCTTCTTATAAAAAATACATAAAGAAAAAAACGCCTCAAAACAATAACTATACAAAAAGGAAATAAACACGTCTAACATCCACAGTATAAAATAAAAAAATATGTGAATCATATATTATCCAAAATTATCTTTTTCTCTCCAATATTACACCACATAAAACCAATTCGCAACGATACACTTACTTATATAGTCTATAAAAGATACATTTTTTTTACTGTGAACCCACGTACCGCGATCAATACAAAATTTAAAGAATGTAATAAATTTCAACGTTCTATCGAAATTCAATATGCAAATAGCTACCAAAAGGGAAAATAAAGAGAAAGGTTACAAAAAGTGTATTATAATGGAGCGTATTAGAGTCAAGTTAAATCGGATTTTAGATTGTTGGTATTTTAAAGATGGGAACTGCGCTGATTGGTTGTGCATATTATATATGTCGTATTTATATAGATAATTGAGGTCATCTTGGCGCTGTGGCATAGCGTCTGGGTGTAGACACGACGGTTGTAGGTTCGATAATTTTTTTAAAACTTTCTTTATACGGTTACTTAATTTGTTATCTGTTATTTTCATTTTATCACCCTGGTAACGAAGCAAAGCGCGGCTTTGAGCCGCTCAATACGTAGCGCCTTAAAAATTGGGACTAAAGTGACAGACGGTGTCCTTTAACACTTGATACCCCCGGATACCTTACAGTATGCACGTAAAGCTAAAAAATGTAGGCAGAAGGAACCTGGGACCCTAGTATGAAACTCGTCTATTCCTTATATTCTGCCGAATTTACGCCACTCAAAACACCACACCGTCTCAACACTGTGTGTTGTGTGACGGAACTCAACAACGCGCTTTGCCTCGTTACCAGAGCGAAAATATGAAACTAATAAATAAAAAAATAAGTAACCCTATTAAAAAAAAATCTTCTATGCCACTTCTTTTTATTTTTTTTAACTTAAATACTATATGCTAGAAAATCTTCGGTTCGCCACTGAAGAAGCAAATTGAAATATTCATTGACTGATTTTTCTCTAAGCTGTTTTCATCTCAATATCTTTGTAGTTGAAGTAAAAATAAATTATATCTTTTTATTTATTGTTAGAAACTGTACTTACGTTTTAAAATACTTTTAAAGTTTAAGCTTTGTTGACACAGACTCTAAAAATAACTGATTTCAAAAAGTTAATAGAATGTGAAAAAAAATACTTTTTAGAAAACGTATAAAAAAATATAATAAATTAATAAAAAAATCTAATTATTGATATTTATCAGTATCAATAATTTTACTTATTATTTTCTATTTTTGTCATTCGTCGTTGAAGTAATTTTTTTTTCAGCTTCACGCTGTATCCCGCACTCAGCACGAAAATCTACCGCTAAATTCTGGAGGCATTGCGTGTTAAGTGGCTAACTCAATACCGCGCTATGCCTCAACACCTAGTAGGAATCAAACCTACAACCTGTCGCGTTTACGGTCAGACTTATCCCTTGCACCACTACTTTGTTTTTGTTTATGTTTGTATAAGTATAATTTTGAAGTTAATTTTATTATTTTATAACGAATTAATCTATTTGTACTTGCATATACCAAAAATAATATGCAATCAGAACTGTTAAAAATTTTTTTACAAACCGTAAGACTAAAAGTCAATCTGATACGGACTTCAAATGTAGAGCCCGGTGAATATGGTGATTATATTTTATTAATAGTACTGTAGCTATGAACACTGTTTGACGAAGGATGTAGAATCGATTCCCATTCCGGAGAATAAGCAATAAGAGTGATTGTAACATCGACTGGTTGTGGGTTCGATCCTCACTCGAGGAGATGAAATATTTACTTAAATTTATATTTCCATTTCTTCGCTCTGGTGTCGAGGCAAAGCGCGGCGTTGAGTTCTGCCACTCAACACGCCTCCAGAATTCGGCAGAAAGTAGGGAACAGAGTATCTTAACACTAGGTTCCCTCTACCTATCCTGCTGTGTGCGGGGTACAGCGTGAAGCTAATTTATTTATTTTGTAAATTATATATGTGCAGCTTTATAAGAAATAAGGAAATGGTCGATTAGCAAAAGTTGTTCACAATGATGAGCATTATCTGGTGAAATACATACATACATTCCAGCAATCAATTCCTGGAAATTTTAAGATACCAGGAAGTACCCTGAAAATGTTATACGTTTTATTATTATACTAGAGAACACACACCACGGCTTTAACAGCTTGAACTACGATTATTTATTTCCTGTCATAAATTATATCCTACAAATAGCCTAAACGATTAAATAATAAATTTGAACAAGGAGTTATCAGGATCCTAATACATATCCTTATTATGATCCTGATAAATCCTTACACTCATAATAAAGATGGAATGTTCCTACATTCCATCTTTAGTGTGAGTGAGGATTTATTAAAAAAATGTATATTAAAATCATTAATCTTATTATCTTATTAGTAAGCTTATCTCTTAATTTCTGAATTTCTCAAATCTCTTAATTTCTCCTGTTTTTGATATATTTTTTATTCCATACGTATTGGTAATAGCGTGATGTAATATCTAAATTTAAATTGAAGTAATCAACACAAATATATAGTAGTCCCTTAGATTAATTCGTTCTATCATAGATTTTAACTAATCTATGATTGTATATATTTTTTAGTTTCTATTAGATTTACTTGTATGCTGTTTCGTTGAATCGATCCAAATTATCTGCCCGATTTTCGAAATGTTGCGGGTTGAGTGACGTAAGTAAACATTACTTTTTTAAATAAAAATTATTAGTTGTCCCGAGGAATCGAACCTACAACCGTCGCGATACAATACAGTCGCGGTCACAATATTTTATTATATTATCTACACAAAAATTACATTTGAAAATTAATCAAAATAATTTGAATCCGTGTAACGCAGTACAGGATATTATTATTTTTATTCTTATTCATCAAAGACTTTATATAAATCGATACGCTTTGAAACAAAAGGGGTTGGCCGAGGAATGAGAAAATTGTTTTCATAATATTTGTTTAGAAATATATTAGGAGAGGGTTTCTTATTTTCATTACCGTTGCCTTTTAGCTAATAAAATCTCTTTGTTCTTGAAGAACGGAAAATTATAAATACTTTGGTTCCTTTATTGTTTGGCAAGTGCCTAATAATGGTCAATTTATGTTTCTGTTCAGTTTGTTGTGACAACAGTTTTTTTTTTATTTTCGTCTATAAAATATGAAATATAAATACAGGAACTCAAATATTTTACTTTGCAAATATTTTACATACAAGGGACAGTTACATTTGAAGCTTAAAAGTTAGTTTTCTTGTACTAAAAATAAAAAAAATACAATCTATAATGGGATAGTGCGAACATATTAGAGATAGAACATATAGTTTATATATAATAAAGGAAAATTACATATATATAATGTAACTTGATCAACGGAATAACGGTAGTCTGAGGGTAGGAGACTATTTGTGGTCACAAATTCCATAAACTCCCAAATATCTTCTAAACCACAGAAAATCGCTGAACATACTTGAGGGTAAAATGGATACGTAATGAGATTCCCTGCCCATAGATCACCTTTGATCGGTCGATCGAGGAACACCTGTATAAATAAATTAAATTGTAATACAAAATATAAGTTACTACGGAAATGATATCTTCTAAGCTCACTCCGTTTAAATTCTCGAAGGAGATTGCAAAAAGCTATATTCGATTTGTCCCTGTCAACTCTCACGAGGTAGACGTGAACAGTAGAATGAATGAAACATCCACATATATAATGATCTTATGTAGCTACGTTATTGGAAAACACATTTATTTATACATAAAAATATTTATTAATTCACAGATAATGCTTTTCCTGTATTTGCTTTTACGAATCTTAATGTTATACACTTAAGTTTTTAGGTCTAAGTTTGACGACTGATCCTTAACTAAGCAGAAAGAACAAAGCGTCTAACTGTACTGCCTATGTATAACTCTTTTGCCTCGTCAAATGTCAGTGACATTCTTCATATAAACTTCTTTATACAATAATAATAGTACTTCTTTATATATTGGACCTGTTTCACGAACACTCTTAAAATTTCTCATTATATCAATGATTCCTTTTGATTTTTTACCAGGTGTAATTAATATTTTTGATTTTTTACCAAATATGCTAAGTTACTAATTAATATCATGAGAATACCATGTTGTTTGCAATATTTCAAAATCAAATAAGAACGAAAGAAGTTTATTTATAAAAGGAACTTGTCTGCACTTTAATATGAAGGACTATTTCTGGGAAGATTTTAACTTAAAACATCACGACTCAATTTTAAACTAAATACTTCGTATAAAAATGGTAATCTGGAAAGAATATAATCAAAATATTTTTTTTAAGAAAAAAAATAACATTATTTTACAAACATCTCCATTTAAAACATCAAGCAAAGCATTATATTTTAATACAACACTTCCCACGAAATACTGGTCATTTAGAAGACGAAAATATTTGTTGCTAGTTCAACGAGGACCAGCTACTTTCTTTGATAATATATGACTCAATTAAGTGGGAATTATAGTGGGCAAAACAACCGCAGTTATCTTGGTAATAATGTTCTTTGTTAGTTTAACGAAACACTATTTTAGTTGTATTGCGACATACAACAATGTAGATTCCATAAATAATATATGAAAAGAAAGGTAAGTAATGGAGTAACTCTGTGAAAAAAATAGAGTAAGTTAAATATATATAAAACTATGGTTCAGTCTTAATGTAAATGATATAATTCTTTCGAGAACGCACGTGGCGCACGGGCACAAAGTGTGAATCGACAGATTGTGGGTTCGATCCCCATTCGAGGAGATGAATTCTTTTCTTCGCTCTGGTGTAGAGGAGAAGGCTCGACGTTGAGTTCCGCCACTTAACACGCAATCCCTCCAGAAATTGGCGGAAAGTGGGGAACGGAGTGTCTTAACATTAGGTTCCCTCTGCCTACCCTGCTGTGTGCGGGGTACAGCGTGAAGCTGAAAAAAAACTCTTATCAGACAAGTGGTCGTGACACAGTGGTACAGCGTATGGCTATAAAGGCCACGGCTGTAGATTCGATTGCCGCACTCCAATTAATTTAGATTTTGGTTCAGTTGATGCTAGGCGATAAATCACTTTTTATATCAGTCTATGAAAGTACTATTTTTCACATAATATTTATTCTAATGTTATGTTTAATTATAAATATTATAGGTCAGCACCTCTTAAGAACTGGAGTTTTGTTTTTTTTTTCCATTAATAAAATAACAAATAGTATAAAACCGTAGAGGCTCCGTATAATAGCGGTAAAGTGGATAGAAACAATAATGGATTCAATTCCAACTTGGAGAAAGGATTATTTTTTATTTACTCTGTAGTTCCATTACGCGTAATGTCTCGAAGAAAATTAGGAACTATGTGTATTACCACTAGCTCACTGTGCTATATACAGGCCTTTGCGGGATACAGCGTAAAGCTAAAAAAATAGGAAAAATAAACTTATAGGTTATTGACTAGATTATCTTGGTAGGTTTTTTTTTTATGAAAAAGACAAGGCAAACGAGCGTTCGGGTCACCTGATGTGTAACCTGTAAGTGATTACTGCCGCCCACGACCCCGTGCAACACCAGAGGAGGTACAGGTGCGTTGCCTGCCTTTAAGGTGGGTTGGGCGCCGGAGCCCGGCATTACCTGATGCGAAACGCAATGGCATAAAGCCACTACTTCACGCCGGTTTTAAACGCCGGGGGTGGTAATAATCCGGTCGAGTCTGCCCTTGCGTGTTGCCATTGCTGGCGACGTGACTCTACCACACGTATATCAGGCCGGGATCACACGGCCGAAGGGTTGTGGTCGGTCAAGTAGTTGGACGAACAGTTCAAGGTACCAGTTAACCTATTGCCAAACGCTACGCTATATACCTAGTTAGTTACTAGTTTCTCCCTCGAGTTCGTACTCGACGCTATTACCAGAATAGTTCAAAATTAAAGCGTTGACTGATCATTTCGAGTTTGACCACCGTCCGTCCCTGTACCTTTGACGGTTATTTTGTAGCAATTTTGTTGAACCAAATATTTTATGTTGATAAAACATGTTTATTTATAATTCGATTTAAATAATCAGATGCTAAATATTAAGAGAAGTTCGACTTAAAGCTATTGTGAAAAATGCAATTAAATTAGTTAAGCCATTTCTGAGATTAGCGTGAACAAACTGACAACAAACTATTATAAAATATATTAAAAAAAATCATTGTGTTTCAATATATTACGTTATTAAATGCCAATAATATTTTTTAACCAAACCAAACGAATCCAATAACATTTTCGTCTTATATATATTCCATGTACAGACACCGATTCTCTACCATTATATTTTAAGTATTTATTTATTTTATTTATGTATTTATTTATTTTTATTAGAAAAACAAACAGAACATAAAATTACAAATTATATATAGATAAAGATGCAACAGTAACATTTTATTGACATTATTTTTTACTTTTCTTCATCTCGTGAGGTTAGCGTATTACTCTCGAGAGAACCAAACGAAGATCGAGAATACGAGTATATCTCTAACATGCATCTAAAGGTGCAACATGGACAGTTAACTTTTATTCCCCAAAAGGATATAATTGTAGATACAATTTTAAATTTAACAGATTTCTATTGTAAAATCTATTACCTAAAAATTAAATAAAAAAAACAGCTCCGCACATAGCAGGGGAGGTAGAGGGAGCCTAGTGATAAGACACTCCGTTTCCACCTAATTCTGGAGGCATTGCGTGTTGAGTGGTGAAGCTCATCGCCGTGCTTGTGTCCGTTCCCCACTTTCCGCCGAATTCAATGCATGCAATGTGTCCACATTGCGTGTTGAGTGGTGAAACTCATCGCCGAGCTTTTGCCAGAGTGACGAAATAAAAATATTAATCAAAATAAATATTTCATTTTTCTCCGAGTCGGAATCGAACGCACAACAAATCGATTTTACAGTCACATTTTGTGCCCCTGCCCCACGACTGGCCTCACTTAAAAAATCTAATTTTAATAGTTATTTTTGATTAAAAAGAAGTATACTGTTATATCTATACTATTACAATAAAACGGAAGGATTTATTTGTTTAAACGCTAAGATGGAACAGAAGTATTGGTCGGATTTTTCTTTAGAGTAAAGCTATATTCCTCAATAGTGCTTTTGCTATAGGCTAATTCGTAAAGCTGTACATTGTATTAAAAAAAATAATCGATATCATTACTTCTAAAATAAAGTCCGCCACACCATATCTATGTCTTATTAACAAGTCACAAAAAGGCATATTTTGACCAAAAATTATAGAAAATTGCATGGTGATATTTTGTTTTTTATAAATAACATTGAAGTGTCTGTCTGTCCGCTTCACGCTGTATCCTGCACACAGCAGGGTAGGCAGAGAGAATTGATACTAAATATGTTTATACGCTCCTTTCCCCACTTTTTGCCAAATTTCGATCTGTGATTTCAAAATAACCATGTTTTTCAAGTCCACATTTCAATAAGTTATTTACAGGATACTAAAATACAAACAAACGAGTTTATTATTATTGTGTGTCTGTCTTTCTATTTATCCGGTCTAATCTCTAAAACAACTAAACTGATTTTTATGGAACTTATATGGAACACAAAAATTTCATTTTTATCCCGGAACTCCAACGAGATAGGGATTTACGTTGGAAAAACTGCGTTTGCTGTGCACGCTTATCTAGATATGATATAACTAAAAATTTTTCAATGAAATACGACAATTTTTGGGAGCAAAATTAAAATAAAATTCCAAATCATTAAAAATACGTATCTATTATAAAAGCCGGCGAAGCCAAGCAGTTTCGACATTCTATTATATTACAGCCGAAGCAACACATTTTTATTATTTTTTTTGTCCTAAAAATAACAACATCATTCTCTTTTCATATAACAAACACTTAAAAACTAAAGTTCCTCACAATGTACTTATAAGTGAACCGCACATCGCTTCGTGGCTACGTTTACCATGAATTACATTTCATAGTTAACCAAGCCACAATTCCGACTTCTGACTTTATATTTGCGTTTAAAATTTTAATACCTTATTCCGTCGTAATAACGATCATTTTTCCAGTACCATTTTCCTACAATTCTACTATACCTCTTGGACTTTACGCTCTCTATGTAACACAGGAACACTGATCAAGCAATTACCAAATTTACACAATGTATTTTGAGCTTTATATCAAATACACTAAGTCAAATATGCTGCCATAGTACTTCTAACGAATATTGGCCGATTCTTATTGAGATAGTCGATAGTTTTTAGCTTAAAAGAAATTTTGCTCATTTGTCAGTTTCAAGCTTCTATTAGATTACTAGTTTTTTAAATAAATTTTACTTCATAAATTTCACAAGAGTCATCTTCACTCGGGAATTTTTAAATGTAAGCATTTTTTGAAGTAGAACGTTTTAATTAATGAATTTTTAATTTGTATTTGTATTGGCGATTATCTGTTAATCTTTCATGGGTTAATTAAAAAATATATTAATTATATGTATGCAAGTATAATATTACGTAGGTAAAAGCATATATATTTTTTTACTTAAGTTTTTTTTTTAAATCTACATTTGATGAAAACTGGTACATAGGTGCTAGAACATAGGGTCTAACAGTAAAAACAAAACAAAAAGTATAAAAATATTTTAAATACTAACATTCCTGAATATTGTAATTATAGTATCAGAAAGTAAACATAGTTATTATATTCAGTTAAGTACATGCTAACGAGGCCACAATTACAACTGATGCCATAATAGCTTATTGGAATTAAAAGTAATGGCTATATATTGAAACCTCACTCGGAGGAATAACTATTATCATTTCTCCACTTTGATAATACTAAACGCGGCGTTAAATTACGTCGCTCAACACATTGCTTGGATTTAGGCGGAAAGCAGTAAACGAAGTGAACTACTACCAGCAATAGGTATAATAAGTGTACTAATACTTATTAAGAAAACGTATAAAAAATTCAACGTAGCGGGATTTAAATCTGCGCCTCTTTCAAAACCGTCCAAGCGTTCTGACCAACTAAGCCATACGTTCATCGTAACCTACAGCTTAGTTGGTCAGAGCGGTGGGACGATTTCCAAAAAAGCGCGGATTCAAATCTCGCTACGTTAATTTTTTTATACGTTTTCTTAATAAGTATTTATTTTCTAAGTGTGGAATAACACTTTAAAAATGTAAAAAAAGTTTACTAATAATTCTCTCTCTTCTACCCTTATATATTCAGGATAAAGCGTAAAGCTAATATAAAATAATGTACAATAGCTCTGTGATTAAAATTCTCCTTGATCCACCTTCTATATAAGGTTTATATATTAAATTTCAAATATCAAAAACAAGAATGTAATAATAATTATAATAATTATAGCAGGTTGTATTATTAAGATAATTAAACCAGTTTAATTTTAAAAATAATATTCAAAATATGGTTGCAGCCAAAATTTACTTCATTTCTGTATCTACAACAAATTAAGGGTCCGTTTATATGAAATAGAGACGATTCTATCCTAATGAGTCTCCCTTTTAGTTTCGACTAATGTTTACTAGAATTTATTTATATTTATAAACTTTGATTCAAATTTATCATTAACAATGTTCAACAATAAATAGTGACTACGCTTATTCTTTATAGTTAAAACACATTACGTTAAAATAAGATGCAAAAGTAAATCATTATACTTTTTATAGATTTTAATCAGCTTTACGCTGTGTCCCGCACTTAACAGGGTAAGTAGATGGAACCTAGTGTTATGATCCTCTATTCCCCATTTCCACCTAATTTGGAGGCATTGCCTCCAAATAAGTTGTTGTGTGACGGAACCTTGAGTGACGGAACTCAACGCCGCCTTTGCACCGACATCAGATCGAAGAAATGGAAATATAAATTATACTCAAAGAAATAAAAATATTTATTGTTTTATTTCTTTGAGGAACCAAGCCCACAACTTGCACACACACTGGCCTCATACTTTATTGAGATTAGTTATTTTTCATAAATTTATATTAAAAATATCGATACTATAAAATGTAAACAGGTCAAACTCAGTGCAGGTAAACGATCTCGGGCCAACGGCCAATTAATTATATCTAACAGCTGCAAAGGAGAAATTTCCTTAATATTTAACGCTATTTTCTGCACATAGTACTTAAAGGTACAATTAAGTTCCGCTACAGCATTAAAAATATATTTTCCTCCCTTTAATTACGGGCGTATTATTTAAATTGTATGGGAATATGGAAAAATTATAACGTTGTTTTACTAATTTTACTTTGTTTTCGCTACTGCGTGATGCTATCTGGTTGTGAATTTGAATCCGACTTGGTATATTTTCTGTGAGGAGAATCTAGTTAGATAAAGTAGAAAGATCATCCGATCTCGCCACATAATCATTTCTGAGTTTGGTCACACAACGATGATTGGATTTTTAGTACAACTAATTATATGTAGATAATTAGATATCTACAAAATATTCAAAATCAAATATCTTTAACAAATCTATTATAGAAGCTAAAAAACCAATCAGCTTGTGCTGATTGTTCTTGCCTGTCTGTTTGTTTGTTCTCCAATCACGCAAACATTATTAGACAGAAATGGATGATTTTTTGCATGGTGATAACCTAGGGTCTGGAGGTTTTTTTTTTTGGTTTCATCCTGGTTGTATATGTAATTTGTCAAAAATCTAGAAATTATGCAGCTGCAAAAACCTACAGGTATCGGTTTTTTAACGAAATTTATTTTACTTTTTTATGGATTCAGTAATCCCGACTCCACACTGGCAATAGATACAGCTCCACGCTATATCCCGCACACAGCAGGGTAGGCAGAGGGAACGTAGCGTTAAGACACTTCGTTACAATGTAAAGCTAAAAAAATAACAATAAATATTTTTATACTTTTACGATAAATATTTTTATATTTTTACACTTTTCATTTATAATTCACTTAAAAAAGACGATGTGTTGGCTGCTATACCGGGCAGCTCATGGTTGCGGCTGACTGATAACTGGCAACCATATTTTTTTCGATTCCTTACATGTTTGTTGGGTTCATTTATTAATGTTATTTGGTGTATGTGTTATTACACATACACCAAATTATTAACAAAAAAAATCCATAAATTAAATTAAATGTTACTGTGGCAACCAAGTATTAATTACAAGAAATAAGTTTCAATAAAAAAAAGCAGAAACCTGCAGATTTTTGCAGCCGGACCTTAAGTCAATAGTCTATGTATCGAAGACAGCTATAGTTATAATATATAATGGTATGATCAAACTATATGTTTGAGAGATTCCGTGCGTGCGCTGCATAAACTGTTAAAGCTACGCAAAATTTATATATGACTGGAAAACCGTTGCCGCGACAGCGTATTTCCTAAGGAGAACTCAAAGTAAACATTTTTATATATTTTTTTTTGTAAGATTTTGTTTGTTTGTGTAATGATGTATACATGTATCTTTTCTTAGTAATAAAATATATTATATTTAAATAAATTATATATTTCATTTCAAATATAATTAAAATAACTTAATAACAATAAAAATTTCAACATGAAGGTTCGAGCAAAAATAATAGCGTAGTATAAAATTCTATTTCTTATCGAATTACGACGTCACATGCCTTTTAGTGGACTTGTTTGGCTATTTAGGTGAAAAAAAGATTTGTGATAATTCTGCATTGCAGTGGCGAAGTGAAGCACGATATCGTTAGAATAACAGCTATGGTGTAAGCTTTTTTTCCTTTTAAATTTAAACTTTATATTATTTAAGTCTAAAATACACATTCAATGTAAAAATGAATCTTTCAACAATATATAATAAAATTTATAATAAAATTCAGAAACATAAACGTATAAAATTCTTTGAGAACAAAAACTACAGCGAGCAGTTTTAACTGAATTTGAATGAAATAACTCGTTATAGTCATTATCCTGGCAAGAATAAATCAGCTTCACGCTGTATCCCGCACACAGCAGGGTAGGCAGAGGGAACCTAGTTTTAAGACACTCCGTTCCCCACTTTCTGCCGGATTCTGGAGGCATTGCGTGTTGATTGGCAGAACTCAACGTACTAAAATATTATAAGTAAATCAGTATATTTATTATTTTTATTTTTCTTTTTGCATATTATACATATCTTTAAATTACATTCACCACCTACCTGCTCATAAGTACGACAGCTACTTTCCGCTCTTAAGGTTGTCTGGCTACTTAGCCAAAAGATCCGCCTTTTGTGAATTTTGTTTTCAACATTTTATATATTTATTTATTATTTTTGAAATATAATAATAATAATAAAAATGTTGTTGTTGTCAAAAATAAAAAAAAACTTGCTACTATATAAAAACTCAAATTTTTAAAGAAAATTGACAAATACAGGCCGACTGTTGCGTCTGCGCTAATGTTTTTTTCTCAATATAGCTGAATAGAAGGCTTTTTGTATAATGTAATATTTCAAAACTATCGGATATACATCTTAAAAAAAACAGGGAAACAAAATCGTTTTTAAATTAGCTAAATTTTATTAAAAACTTTCAAGACCTGCAGCGAAAAAAAAATACTGTGATTGTTTTCCAGAAGTTATTTTAAAAACTACTACTAGTATAGAATAATCTCTGAAAGTTTCATAGGCACAGCTCAACGACAACAATTTAAAAAAATGTAATGTACATAAACCTTTAAAAAAATATATTAGTATTACTAAAATTGACTTCATTTAAAATTGATCATTTTTTTTATTATTTACACAAGTATTTCATTTTTTACGGAATTTCAAAACGTAATTTTTCACCAACTACTCTCGTGATAATAACACTGGCTGTTCTGATGTCAACTTAGTCAATGACCATGCAGCTACACATAAACAGGAATTGCTATTTTGTGGGGAAAGGTGTAAATTAAGAAGTGAAATACGTGCTAGGACCTGTCAGACCGTACGTGGGTACTTAAAGTTTAAAAATCGTTTGAACTAGGCCATTTTCCAATTAAGAAATATGTGGTTTTACTGCATTTTGATTTAAGTAGATTTTAACATTATACTGTTATGCTGTCTTTATGAAATTTGTAGTATTTATTCTTTATATGCATTTATAGTTCCTAAAATCTCTAATTCTACACGGAAAGAAAAATACTTTTTTAGAAAACGTATAAAAATTTAAACATAGCGTGACTAGAACCCGCGCCTCCTGGAAACCGACCAGGAGCGCTGACCGCCAAGCCATACGTTCTCATCAAGCTACGAGATGCTAACAACATAAATAAGTTGTTACAAGCATATAAAAATTTCGACGTAGGTGTTGGCGACGTAGGCGTTTCGATCTCGGCGTTCCGTAGGCGAAATATGTTGTCATTGAGTTGCGCCTGGGAAACTTTCAGTGATTATTTTATACTAATAGTAGTAGTTTATAAAATTCTGGGAGTTTTTTTAAGAATATGCCTGAGCTATCGTGTATTTTTACTCAGCATACTATGGAGTAGTAATAAATATTTTAATTTTTCTTTCCAGTCCAGTTTCAGTTTCAAAGAATTTTAAATAATTCTACACTTCAATAATACTAACAAATATAGATATTTTATTTATTTAAAATATGCTAAGGAGCACTTAGTCTAGGTTGGCTGCCACCTGACCTCTCACACTTTATCTCTACAGAATACAGGCCAACCAGTTAAGAACTACTGAGTTTTCTATCTTAATTAAATATTTGTCGATAATGCAAATATCATTTACAGTACCAGAAAATAGTTTATAGTTAATTTTGGCACAAAGTGTTATGTATTAAAATTTCGACTGCAAAAGTTCATACCGCTGTGAAATTTCTTGTTCACGTTTGCGTTAATTAATTTTAAACTCGACTGTCCTAATTACGCACGCTGTTGAAGTCCGCGTTTACGAATAAGCCAAAATTTACTCAGTCTAGTTTGTTCCAAAATTCTAAGTTTTATTTTGAATTTTCTAGATAAACAATTTTATGGTCAATTTTTATTTTACGTTTTTTTTTAAAAAAATCACGTTGTATCTTGCATTTAGCAGGGTAAGTAGATGGAACCTAGTTTTAAGAGACTCCACTCCTCACTATCCGCCTAATTCTGAAGTATCGAAACTCAACACCGCACTTTGTCTCGACACCAATGTGAAGAAAACCTACCTACTCTACGGTCAAATATTATTACAGAGCTACGTTGTTTTGAAGTAAGACTTTTTACACCATCTGACTGAACTGAGTAAAGGAATAGTTTAATCTCTTAAAGGGTAGTATGCATTGACTATAGCCCATAAAAGAATTGAACTCTTAAAACTACATGAATCAAAAATTGGACGATATTCCAAATATTAGTATGGCGCATAAAAGCATTTGTTAGGAATTACAATCTATTTTTGGCCCCAGATTTAGATTTTCGTATTTATGCCGCTGGTGCTGTTTGTTAGCAAATAAAGTACCTATGTATTGTTTTCTATTGTCATATGACATTATATTATCATTAAACTATAGTTAAAGTGGTACAATGTGATGTGAGATTTTTAGTATACGGGAGATACTTACACTAGGTGAGAAATGTCTGGAAACTCGGTAGATCCTATTCACCTAGAACTAGAATTCGATAGAAGCACATCCTCGAGGAGTATGTATGAATTAAAGAAATACAAGAACATCAAACTAGCTACGCCAATATTGATATAAGGTAAAACAAAAAACTAACCGTTTACCTTTAAGAAGTGGTCTTTCAAATTAAATAGTTAGAGTATTATTAGTTAGAGTATTTTGTTTCTATATATTTTTCTAAATATCTTCTACGATAGGGTAGACGTCCTCCGAAAATGATGTCAATGGCTCGACGCTTCATCCTTGTCAGCATCATCCAAGACATTGACAATGTCTTGGATCATCCAAGACATTGTCAATGTCTTGATATGATGATTTTTATCTTATAGAAGGGACAATACTTACCACCATCGGGTATAGTCTGTAAACACAAGATTGGGGCACATTTAGAAGCCTGTGTACTGGCTTCTAAATGTGTCCATATTATATTTAATATTGGATATATCCAATATTAAATATAATATTGACAAAAGGACCATTTTTTTTGGCAACCATTTTATTTGTTAATCAAAATCGGCGTAGCTCGACAATGCCGACATACCTATATTCCATTTTTAAGTTAAAAAATTGTAACAAAATAAAACGATATATTTTTTACTATATTATTTATTTCAGTATTTGAAAAGTTTATTTTAACAACAACAACAACCACTTCTATATAGATTAATTAAAATTTAATTATTAAATTAGCTTCACGCTGTATCCCGCACACAGCAGGGTAGGCAGAGGGAACCTAGTGTTAAGACACTCCGTTCCCCACTTTCTGCCGAATTCTGGAGGCATTGCGTGTTGAGTGGCAGAACTCGACGCCGCGCTTAACCTCGACACCAGAGCGAAGAAATCTCCTCGAGTGGGGATCGAACCCACAACCAGTCGGATTTGCAGTCACACCTCGTGCCGCTGCGCCACGACCGGCCTCTAGATAGATTAAATATATATATATATATATATATATATATATATATATATATATATATATATAT
>JAATLQ010033664.1:0-18830 GCA_013421005.1 Heliconius erato x Heliconius himera | reverse complement strand
GGCGCGAGAGCGGGCGCGGAAGCAGGCGCGGGAGTGGGCGCGGTAGCGGGCAAGGGAGCAGGCGCGGGGGCTGGCGTGGGAGAGGGCGCGGGAGCGTGCGCGGGAGCGTGCGCGGGGGCGGACGCGGAGGTGAACGCGGGATCGGGCGTGGCAGCGGACGAGCGAGCACGCCACCGATGTGCGTTGTTTTCTTGAAAATACTATTCGTCGTGCTTAGATGCCTTATTCACATATATATATGTGTCATATACATTTCTTTAATGAATTGATTAAGAAACAGGACTCTAGGCACTTAAGAAGTACCTCAGTAGCTATAGGTCAAACGACAAACAAATACATTTGACGTGCAACATTAACTTATATTATAAATTTCGTCTTAATTCTTTTCATTCCAGAATTTGAATGAATTTTAGTATGCAGCTCTACTTCAGACTTAAAATTAAATAACTCCGATTGACAACATAAACTGTGGACTTCAGAGAATCACTAGTCAGCTCGTCTGTGTGTCCTAGGTTTGTTTCCTGAGGAATATTCTTCAGGAAATTGCCTCCGTGTTAGTCCTTGCTTTCTTAGTAAATTAGTGCGACTCCATAGTCCATTGTGTATTTTGATTTGAGCACTCGTCTGCGACCGCCCCCACCAGCGGAGCACTGTGCTTGATGAGCGGGATCTCATATTTTTAATGTCATATTTTGCGAGGCAAGTAAACATTTAGCACAAATGACATTACGTCAATTGAAAGTATGTAATGCATAAAATATTTATTTCTGTTGCATTTAAAATATCCGCCGTCTAGTTATTTTAAAAAAGTATAAGTTAAAACAACACCGGCGATCGTGTGACAATTACTGCAAAGCGCTACAAATTTAGCTTTAACAGTTATTAATAAACGGTGCAGCCAAAATAAGGTTATTCACGTTGTGTCGTCAGCGCTCATGGCGCTCACGTCGCGGAACGTCTCCATGCTGATGAGGCTTAGAGTCATCAGAGCAATGGATGAGGTGATGGAAGTGAGACGGCAGAGGGACGTCGCGGGGACGCACCAGAGAACATTTTGAGTTCCTGCGGGAGCGCGGCGTAGAGGGTGTCAGGTCCAGTCCGTCCGCTTGGTCCGTAAGGTGTTCCACGAAGCAGGACGACGCCTCCTCGACGCACCCCGACTAACCCTGCAGTAAACAGGTGTGTTATTGCATTTGAATTATAGTTCTAAAAAATAAAATAAAAAAAAAATATATTTTATTTGAATTATTAATTAATAAAATTAAAAATAAGAATAAAATATTCTAAATATGAATTGAAATTCATTATAAAAAATTATATTTTAGTGTAAGATGCACAATAATTTTTGAAATTACCAATAGCAAGTATATATCGTGCGAAACTAGATGTGTGGAATAAATATGAAATTAGGATAAAAGGGAGTGAGTTTCAAACGTTAGAGAAATTATAATAGCCTACCTCGAGTCGGGAACTGGGTGTGATAGAACTTTTTATTGCGATGGTCTTGTCCTCCTGCATATTTTGCGTAATCTCTTAATATCGACATGTACGGCGGCGAAACCGTCGAAAAAGTTTTGAATAATTTATATCAGGCGTGTTGTTTATGGTCCGCGTTTCGAGGAAAAGTTTCAAGGGACTACCGTAGTCGTGCGAGCTCGCGAGGCCCACTTCGGTCGCCCCCTCGTCCGGGGGCGTTCGGGGGAGTGCGGCAGGCCTCCATGGCTTGTGCCATATGAGGGTTTTCAACTGCTTTATTAATCTGTAACCGAACTTTCCTGGTTGTCTCACTATCTGCTGTGTCTGATATATACGAGCAGTATAAATTACTCTACGTCATTTTACGCTTTTAAAGTACAATATCATAGTGTTTTATTTATTAAAAGAAAGTCAACTTTAATTATATTAACAATAACAATGGAATTATAACAACAATACTTTTATTTATAGGCCAAAATTACTTACTTCTTTTTTTCAGCTCCACGCCTACGAGATACGTAGGGTATAGCAGGGTAGGCAGCATCCCATGTTAAGACATTCCGCTCTATAATTTCCATCGAATTTTAAGGCATTGCGTGTTGAGTTGCGCAACTTAACATTGTGCTCACCCTAGTTATCAGAACTGAGATTTGAAAATATTTATAAATAACTAGTGGTCGCGCGCAGCTTCGCCCGCTTATTTGCACCTTTAGGGGTGAATGTAAAAACACCACGAAACACGTGTTCAACAAAATATTTTTAACAGTCTGAAAATAAATTTTTTATAAAAATCTGTGGCGATTTAAAAAAAAGTCCATATAAACTTTCAGCTCCTATTTCATCCCTTTAGAGTTAAAATTTTTCAAAAACCCTTCTTAGTGTCCAGATCATGAAAATAAATATCTGTCCAAATTTCACAGTTGTACCATTAGCGGTTACGGCTGTGCGTGCGTCTTACCTCCTTTTATATATATATAATAGAAGAAAAAGATAATTAATAAATGCGGCAGTGTTTCCAGGTCACCTTGGGGTGGACTACCTGGGTACCTTCAAAAAGCGTGTCTATCTCCACTTTAAAGGGTCGTGTTGATGTGGAATCGTGGGTGGCGGTGATCACTTACCATCAGGTGACCCATACGCTCGTTTGCCTTGTCTTTCCCATTCAAATCATTCCCAGAGTGCGAATCGCTAGTGCCACTGTGCCACGATGGCCTCACCAACCTTATTCACTTCATTTGCTTTAAAATTTTCCTGTTATATTCAATTTGAACGTACATTATTCAGAATTTACACATTGGAATTTGGAATATTTCAAGGTGGAATTTTCGATTCTTTTCAGTCTGGCGCCAGCCAACTCAAGTTATTCAATCGCAGCAAAAATTTTATAGAAATAGTTAACAAGGCCCGGTTTAAACTCCGAAGTAATTTTATATGCTCCTTGTGAGCGACAAAAGAATATAAAATGCAGCTTTGTACTCTCCACGAGAGTTATAATGCACTTCGTTACAGTTCCATGAGCCTTGCAGTGTTGAGGGCGGGGGTGCGGGGCACGAGGGGGAGGGGAAGGGGTTCCCTTGTTGGGGACGGGGAACCCCCCACACGTCGCCTATTGCACTTGTAAATGATTTCAGAGGAAACATAATTATGAGTGTAATAAGAGAAGTCGACGACAATCGCGACTGTGACTGAGACACAACAGACAACGCCGGTATTTGAAGGTATGTACAAAACGATAACTGTGCCTCACTGCAGGCTCGTGAACTACGACGTTATTCGTGAGATGATGCATCATGATTTCGGTGGTTTCTGACTATGAATAATATATGGCGATAGCATCGAGGGGAGCTGGAGAGGAATGTTTGCGTTACGTGTAAGAAGTAAATAATATTTGCAAATAAAGACTTGTTCTTATCCTCTTATTGACAGATTAGTGGTACATATAACAGATGGTGCCGCTGCATACGGCACACATCAGGCTAGACAATAGGAACCTATTGTTGAGACACACCTTCTCCTCCAGTCACACAACTCATTTTTCAAAAATTGCGTGTTGAGTGGCGGAACTCAACTTTTTGTAGTACATAATTAATTGCACATATTCGTAAAATGCATAAAATGTACGTAACAGTAAATTAGTAAAACAATAACAAGTCATAATAAAAGTAATAATACCTGAACAGCCGGACAGCGGCGGACGGCGGCCGCGCCATTTACAATAATTGATTCATTACATTCATTCACACAGAGGCCAGTCGTGGCGCAGGGGTACAAGGTGTGACTGTAAAATCGACTGGTTGTGGGTTCGATCCCTACTCGACGAAATAAAATATTTATTTATATTTTCATTTCTTCGCTCTTGTATCGAGGCAAAGCGCGGCGTTGAGTTCCGCCACACAATACCATGCCTCCAGAACTCGGCGGAAAGTGGAAAATGGAGTGTCTTAACACTAGGTTTTGTCTGCCTACCCTGCTGTATGCGAGATACAGCGTGAAGCTGATTTCATTTTAATTGTGATAAATTAAGAATATTAATATTCTAATTACATTTTTTTATTGATTTCAATATTTTTGAATTTTTTCAAAATTTCTCAACTGTATGTATTGTAAATAGGGCTTCACTCCCTGCTCGCTTCGCTCACCAACCCCCGCTATTCAATAATAAAAAAATAACATAATTTCATGAAAATATTATTGTTTACAGTATAACATTTGGTAATTTAAAATAAGTAATCTATACTAAGTTGATGTAAGTCGTGGACGTGGATTCAGGACGTGATCTAAGTGATTTTCTGCTGCAATACATAGATAAATGAAAGAAATCGTTATAGCTAACAATTTGTAAAATAAAGAAATATAGCCTACTTTGTGGGAAGTGATATTGTGAAACATGTTGGCTTGTTCTAGGAGATAATCCCGCGCCGCAATATTTTGTTAAAGACAGCGGCGGACGGACTCATTTGCAGAATAAGATGTAAGACAAACACCGACCAGCGACAGACTCTGCGGCGCCGCCACACCCCCCGACCACCCTCCCTCTCCCGGACCTTGACTCCGATCCGGTACGTATAACGTATGAGATCTTATATGTATGCATGTTCGTCATATCTATATGTAGGCAAGGTCGTCGTGGCACAGGAGCAAAGCGCGTGCAGTGTCGTAACAATAGGTTCCCTCTGTGTACCCTACTATATGCGGGTTACATTACGGAATAACAGTGTTACAACAGACATTGACAGGCACTAACACAATCATTGCTTTCAAAAATGGACGCACCGCGATATTTAACGAATACAGTGCTCCGAACGTCATTTTATAAAGCTCGATTAAATATAGAGATTAATGGGATCATTGTAGCCAAGTGATTACAAAACACTAACTAGTATTTTGTAAGTAGTAATAAAATACTAAAGCTGCTTAGTGGGCAATTTGTATGTAATAAATAAAAGAAATGTTCGATACCTTCACACGTCGCCGATGAAGGCGGAGGCGGAGCCGAAGGCACATGTAGAGACGGCGGCGGAGGCGGACGCGGAGGCGGAGACGGAGGCGCATGTAGAGGCGGCGGCGGAGGCGGAGGTGGACGCGGAGGTGTAGGCTTGTGCCGCAATCAGATCCCGTATTTGTGCGCACTTAGCTATGAATGATAAGAAGAATCTATAATAGTGCGGAATAGGATAAGCACATATGTATGTAAGCACTCGTAATATATTAATTTGAATTTAAATTTTCAATATAAAGCAATAACGCAAACACTGAGGAGAAATAAGTAAAAGATAACTAAATCTTACGAGTTTTAGAGACAAAAAAACAGCTTCACACTGGTTAAGGGTTCGATCCCCACTCGAAAGAATGAATTACTATTTATTAATATCTTCATTTCTTCGTTCTAGTACCGAGGCAAAAGGCCGGCGTTGAGTTCCGCCACTCAGCTAGCAATGCCTCAAAAACAATGGCGGAAAGTAGGGAACGGAGTGACATAATACTAAGTGCTGAGGTAACCTACATACAGCCTACCTTGAATAACAAGAATCGGAAAGAAAATGACTAAATGAAATAATTTTGGCGCCGACGGCCGCACACTTCCACCACCACGTGGGAGGACATGAACCTAATAATGAATAACTTTAAAATTTATTCTCAATAAAAATCATCTCTTTTAAACCTTTTCAATTTAAATTGACGGTGGTGTTATATTATTCACAAATTCTAAGTAATACAAAACTTTAAGCGAAGAATGATAATGTCGAAGTGGGAGTGGGTCTCATTTACTGCTGCAACATTTTAAAAACAAGAGAATGTGGGCGGCTCATCGACAGTCAATAGGCAGGATTGCTCAACGCGGTAGAGCCTCCGGCTCGGCAGGAGGGGGCTCAGGAGTAATTGCACTCCATTGAATTACTTCAAAACACTGTATTTGTTTTTAAACATTTTTAAAGTGTTTTTCCACACTTAGGAAAGAAAAATACTATTTTGAAAACGTATAAAAGTCTCTTCTTCTAAATAAGTATACACTGTACTTAGTTTGATAATATTTCTCTATTTGTCAGTGATCATTGTGTACAGTACAAGCTGAACGGCGCACTACGGTGCTATGAAATTCTTTTTGTATAATGTATTTTTAAATTATTCTTCTGCTTTCTGATAAGCCTTATCAATTAAACTTAGATCACTCACTTTATCACTTTAAATGAGCTTTGAAAAATGTTTGTTGATATATTTAAAATTATGAAATTTCCTGTTAAATAAACTTAAAAATATTTCAAAAATATACATATCTAAAGGGAAATTTGTAGAACTGAGAAAATATACGTATATACCTACATATGTGATCGCACGCACCGCAGCCACTTCGATTGTGTCCACTAGAATCTACCATTTGAACGTAATCTTAAAACACTCCGTTCTCCTTTTCCCATTGCGCACTGCCTGGCGAGCGTCACCATCATCAAGATTTTTTTTTATGAATCAACCTTACTACAATTATGTCGTAATTTTTTGTTTTAGTAATGCGCATAGTGTAGTTAAAGAAAATTATTTGAAAAAAATACTTTCTGTTGAATATTGTGCATGCTAGGACAAGTGTTTAATCAGAACAGATGATGATGAAAGAACAGTGCAATGTACGCGGAGCGCGACGACCGACGGTGTGATGAACTAGCGAGTAGCGGAACTTAAGTAGTAAGTAAATATTTCATTCGCACGTGTAGGAATTGAACCCGCAATCCGTCACGTTTACTACTGTAAAGCACAAGCCTGTTGCTACAAGCTTGTGCCTCCCGTGAGCGCCCGGAACCTCGCTGTTTAAATTTAATCTCTATTACTTAAAATATTTGCAAAAAACTGAAACGTAGTGTAAAATTAAAAATATGCATTATAAGCAGTCGTCTTTTTTGTTTTTTTTTATTTAATTCTTACTTACACTACAGACTTATGGTCCGTACCTTTTGTTACTTTTACATTTCTTTTAATACTTTTTTCTGTAGATCTTCGCAATCGCATTTGTAAGTAACAAAGTTGTTTATTAGATCACGTCGATGAGGTAAACACTGGCACTCGCCGCCGCGTCGTACGTAACCCAATTACGTAGATAAAAATATGTACAATAACAACAGATTATAATTATTTTTTATCGAATAATTTAAAAAATCGTCCGCGTCGCCATCTTTGACGCAAAATGTATAGTGTACGTATTGTGTGTAGTCTACATATTCTCAACTAGTGGGCGCGCGCCTGCTTATTTGCACCCTTAGGGGTGAATTCTAAGAAAACCACAAAACACGTGTTCAATGAAATATTTAAAAAAAAGTCTTTTAAAAGTCTGAATTTATTTTTTTTATAAAAATCGATGGCGATTTAAAGATTTTTACATATAAAATTTCAACCCCTTATTTGAACACTTAGGGAGTGAATTCTAGAAAACCATGAAACACGTGTTCAATTAAGTACTTTTAAGAGTCTGAATTTCGAATTTTATAAAAATCGGTGCCAATTGAAAAAAAAAAACCATACAAACTTTTCACCCTTATTTTATCCCTTTAGGGTTAAAATTTTTCAAAATCCCTTCTTGGTGGATGTCCAGATTATGAAAATGAACATCTGTCCAAATTTCACGTTTCTACCATCAGCGGCTACAGCTGTGCGTGCGTCTTACCTCAGTCAGTCAGTACATGTCCTTTTATACAGGGTGGAAGTGTAAGCACCACTTTAAATGAAACCACAGTTTTAACTACTCTATAAAAGCCTAACATAAATCAGAAAAAAATAAATTCCCAAAAATGAAAAAAAATTTTTTTCAAACAAAATAAATAATAAAATTGTCATTTTAAAATAAAACGCCATTTGTAAGGACGATGCACGCACACATAAACCTATCAAAGGAACACTGCCGCACATGGCTCATTCCGAAATCGAGTCGTAGGTATTAGCGATAAAGTTCAAAGTTGTTTAACCTTAAGTAGTATTTTTGTAGTAGTAAGTATTTATGTTATTGGGATCTATACGTAA
Source organism: Heliconius erato x Heliconius himera (assembly GCA_013421005.1). Classification (NCBI taxonomy): domain Eukaryota; kingdom Metazoa; phylum Arthropoda; class Insecta; order Lepidoptera; family Nymphalidae; genus Heliconius; species Heliconius erato x Heliconius himera. The sequence continues at coordinate 10,850 of JAATLQ010033664.1, read as the reverse complement.
TCGCGTCACACGAAATACAGGTATGGATAAAAATCGTGAAATGAAAAAAATCCTACGTCCAAACTGTTGATGCATCTTGATTAATTTCTTTAGGTATAGGTTTGACATATTTTAAACTATATGCTGTTTCCGTAAATGGAGCGCTGCCTCTTCCACCGTGTATATATAGATTACAGTGATACAGTGAGTGAGTGCTGGGGCTCACCACTAGCACAGAGCACAGGCTTCGAAAAGTCTCAGAAAGTTAAGGTCAATTAAACGCCGCGACGCGCTGCACACCGGCGCGCGGCGCGTGTCGGCTCGGGAGCTTGTTTACAGTTTGTTATGATATTCAGAATTTAATCCTTTATGATACTGAACACACATCCTGCACACGTGATCATTATATTTTGGAAAAGGCAAATGAGACCAGTGGTGGGGCACAAGAGGGTGACTGTTAACGAGACATGTTGTGGGTCGATTCTCACTCAAGCAAAAGAAAAGTTTAATATTTTCAATTCTTTGCTCTAGTATCGAGGCAGAGCGCGGCGATGAGTTCCGCGACTCAGCTGAAAGCAGGGGGCGGAGTGTCTTAACACTATGCTCACTCTACCTATCGCAAAGCGCAGGTACAACATTACAGTTGCATAATTACGAAGTACTTGACCTACGAGAGAAATTACATAATGCTTATATAATTTGTTTTTTTTTTAATCTGATTTGTATTTTTCTTTATTTCCTCTTGAGGCCAGTCGTGGCGCAGCGGCACGAAGTGTGACTGTAAAACCGACTGGTTGTGGGTTCGATCACCACTCGAGGAAATGAAATATTTACTCAAATTTATATTTCCATTTCTTCGCTCTGGTGTTGAGATTAAGCGCGGCGTTGAGTTCTGCCACTCAACACGCAATGCCTCCAGAATTCAGCAGAAAGTGGGGAACGCAGTGTCTTAACACTAGGTTCCCTCTGCCTACTCTGCTGTGTGCGGGATACAGCGTGAAGCTGATTTAATTTAATTTATTTTTTTTATTTCCTCTAAAATTATAGTAGTATATTGTGAATGTTTGTAAATTATATTAAACAATAATATTTCGCACTGGTAAGACGGGAAAGCGCGGCTTTGGTTCTACCATTCAACACTCAATGCTTCAAAAATTTTGAAAAGTGTTTTAACAATAGGTTCCCTCTGCATTCTCTGCTACATGCGGGATATAACGTGAAACTGAAAAAAAAAATATTATGGATTAAAATCAGCTTCGCGCTGTATCCCGCACACAACAGGGTAGGCACCTAATGTTAAGACACTCCGTTCTCCACTTTGTGCTGGATTCTAGAGGCATTGCGTGTTGAGTGGCAGAACTCAACGCCGCGCTTTGCCTCGACATCAGAGCGAAATGGAAATATAAATTTAAGTAAATATTTTATCTTTTCGAGTGGGGATCGAACCCACAACCAGTCGGTTTTACAGTCACACTTTTTACCACTGCGCCACGACTGGTCTCAGCATGGATTACTTTTATTTAAAACCATGTAACAATATCACTATAGTATCGCGCGGTCGTCGTGGTCAGTTCGTCTCCGTATTCGGTCAGAGTTATTTGCATTTTTCCTTGCTTCCGCACGTCGCGCCAGTAATCCGCCATTTATATGCGGAACCACGACGGGACGCGAAGAGGTCTCTGTCTCTGTTCTACACCTTAATTAAGTTTACAATTTATCCGATCGTGACACCTTCCTGAGCTACTTCCGGCTCTGACGTAATAGATTTTGAAAAAACATGAAAGGTTGATCATTTGGACGTCGTCGAAGATCCAGAATATATTAATTATTTAATAAAATATCATTTATTCATCTTATATAAAAGCAGACATTGAAATTTATGTATTTTCTTGTAGAAGAGGAGATGTAACTATAAAGATCACTTAATCACTATACAATACTATATCATCAATCTGAGCTAAAACTGCAATGTAAAGTGTCATTACGGAAAGTTATTAGCATAATAAAAGGGAACGGGCGTCCGAGGAAGAAAGGGGGCATCCTGGGAAGGAAGGGCGCGTCCCGGGAAAGAAGGGAGGGTCGCGGCGACATTTGATTGTAAGAGTAAGTGATAAACGGAAACATTGATAGCGCCACATGCAAACTTGCCGCAGTTACTCAACTCGAAATTTCATCTCCATCTCCTCATGACATAGAAACTTTTTTCACTGGCTTCGTCCGAAATGAATTATTGTTAAAGTTGGTTAAAGATAATAAACGCGCGGTAACTTTTAATTGTGTAACTGGAATCCGCACTTCTCCCGCCGCCCGCTAATTGCGACCACTTATCGAGTTACCCGATGTTTTCACGAGACTGACCTTTGACACACCTCATTTCTCTCCTCCCCTCGCGTGCCTCGACTCCCTTTGCTGACTCGACGCTGAGGTGACTTCATTGTAAGTTCATACTCAGGTCATTTACAATCAAATCTCTAATGTGTTTTGCGCTTATTGAAATGGCAGTCCGCAATGATGTATCGTGTATAGCTATGATTATTGCGGAGGTAGTACATAAATAATTATAAATATTAGAAACTTATCAATCTGTGCTTCATACTTAGTTTATGCGTAAACTCTTTTTATCTTATTCTTAAAATAAATAAAAAAATATCTTCTGGTATTCTTTTTTGATGTCAGATATCTCCCGGATGCTAATGGGTAAAAAATTTTTACCCATTAGCATTTTACTAAAAATAAATGAAAATATAGCAAGTGCTAGCCGTCAAATCCAGTGAATATATGGCTAACGTCACAGACCGTATTGACTTCCTAAAACAAAAACTCTATGTATAGACAACACTATCAAATCTGTATACAGGAAATAGGCACGTTCTGGAGATAGAGTAGTTAATCGTGAGATGCTACTGCCTGCTTTTGGTGTAGTTTATTGATTATTTATATTATATTAGTTGACCACACTGAGGTTGAATGGTTTAGCGATGTTGCAAAAATGAGAAAATGAGAATCAATGAGCTCAATAAAAATAAGCGTAATTGACATGACGTGTGTCCGTTCTGTGAGTAACTGAAAACGTCCTGAGCCAGGCGAGTTGCAGAATTTCTGGCTTAAGTGGTTCCTTAGTTCACATTCGGCTTTTGCAACACAATTTCATTCCCATTCCATTCCCTTGACTCTGGATCGTTACCGACATGTTTGACAACAGATGTAACATTCCTACAAGTCCGGATGTACCACGGAGCCAAAAAACTATCGCCCAATAACATGTTTATCTACCATCTATAAGCTCCTTGCCTCTATTCTGAGTAAAAAAATCACCGAACATATTTTTCGTAACAACATTTTGGCACTGACTCAGAGTGGATGCAAGTCTGGTGGCCGTGTTACAGGGGAACTTCTTCTCGTTGATGTAGCCAACAGGGAGATTTAAGGTCACGAACCGAAAAAAAAAAAACAGTATAATGATGGTTTTTGGGGCGGAGGGTAAAGCACCAATTATAACACCGTTAACCTTGCTCAACGGTAATAAGCTCAAACGAGTGTACCAATTTAAGTATCTTGGACATGTGTTGACTCCCGGCCTTAAAGACGATGCTGACATTGAAAGAGAACGAAGGGCGTTGTTTATGAGGGTGAATATGCTGGCTTGCAAGTTTGCCCGTTGCTCGACTAGTGTTAAAATTACATTACAATTACAAGTTTTTATTTATCAGTTATGTGACTTGTGAGTTTTCTGTGAGTATTAAATCAATAATCATGTATTTTAAACGGGCGAAGCCGTGGGCGAGCCGCTAGTATCTTATAATTATGGATGTTATTTATTACTATTGATTTGTAATATTTGTATAAAATGTTAGTTGTTAATAAAAAAACAATTAATAATTATTTTTTTATTCAATATTTAAAGATTATTTATTGATTTAGAATTCTATAGTACAGACAGTATTTCCTGGGACGAGATTGATCAATCAATGACCATTAATTGAAATAAAATTTAAAACTATTATTTATTAACTTGATTATCTTTATCAGTAACAAACAGACCGATAGAACTTGTAGAAAAGCGGTTTTTCCTAAAAGAAGGAACTATAGCAAAGCAAATAGCACGTACGTAATATATATACATATTACATACATATATATATATATATATATATGTATGTAATATGTATTTGATACAGTTATGAATGAAGTGTAACACTTTTTCAAGTCCCTCCTTATCGGAGGCGATATTCCGACAAATTGTAATAAATGCGGTGCCAGACGTTGACGGATTTGATACATTCCTCCCGCTCCTCCAGAAAAGACCTTCTTTTAAATTGAACTCTCATATTGACTGTTGATTGATGACCTCAAATCGATATCGTACATGTGCGATAAAGCAAAAATATTTAGTTGGTTTCGTTAAAACTTGTTCAAACATTGGTTAGTGAACGAGGCGCTATTGGAATCGACTAAAACAAACGCCTAGTTCGGCCGATAAAAACGCGGCACTGCGAGGAGGTGGAGGAGGAGGAACGAGGAGCTGCGAGCTGGTAGCTGATAGCGCATACATGTGTCCTCAAATATTTATGAAGCACTCAATAGGATCGGTTTCGGAGATAGTCTGAGGGCCGGCCGCCACACCGCCGCGACCGTGCTATTACTATTACTACCCTATGAGTAGAAATATCATTTTCTAATGGAACATTAATATAGAAAATCCATAATTATAGTTTATATATGATAGTGTTTTAAATTATATTATTATGTTTGTAATGTGTATATATTATAATAATGAAGTTTGTATGTTATTAATCTTATTATTGTACAACAATTACTCTTATAGGATCGTCGTCATACCACCGCCGAGTGCGGAGGGCGGGCGGCGCGGAAGGCGGCCGGCCCTCGGCTCGTACAAACGAATTCCATAGTGGTTTATTTCGCGAGCGGAATCACGCGCGCACACACACACGCCCCGTGCTGTGTATGTACACACACTCACACAAATACGCACGTACACGTATACACACATGCACACACCTGAACACATACGTAGGTATTTATACTGCTTAGATGATAAATGTTTCACTACAGCGGCGCGCCGTCTCTCTCTTCTACCGTACAATTGGGAATCTTACTTTTTCATGAACTGATTTATTAACACTCAACACTCAATGCTCGACGATAGTTGATATGGTTTAATGCATTTTATATTTTTTTTTGCAAATTTATACAATTTTCATAATTTGTACTTAAACGAACGGAAACGAGTAAAAACGGAGCTCGTCTTTCACGGAGTGGCTAGTGACTAACCACGTACAAAAAAAAACTGCAGGAAGGAAGGTGGGTTAGTGAGCGTAGAACAGCATTAAGAAAGATTTTAGGGAAGTTCCAACGGGAATAAAACAATGAGATTATCCATTTTAGGCAGAGGTGGTGCATCTGCACCACGACTGGCCGTCACACATTTGTGTGACTGTAAACGCGACCGACATTAAATATAAACTAAAATAAATATAAAGTTTACACGGTAATTTCAGAAGTATTGTTTTTTATTGAATAATTATTTTTATGTTAGATAGTCCAAAATATGTAATAGCGATAGTCAAAATATTAAATATTTCGGTTTCTCGTGTGGGAATCGAACCCACAACTTGTCACGTTTACATTGACACTATGCCCCTGCGCCTTTTACTGGTGATATGTGTTATATCGATATGTTCGAAGTTAACAGCTATTTAAAATGCAGTACAATATAAAGATATCCTGTAGTATTATTTTGTCAGTTACCAATTCAAAATATTCTTTATTCAAATAAACTCTTATAAGCACTTTTGAATATAAATATATCTCACGTCTCTTTTTTTAAGAATAAATATTGAATTTATATCTGAAGCACTGCCCCATAGCAACATTCCATAAGATAAAATACTATGAAAATAGCTATAGTAGACTAGTCGGGCAGTTTCAACATCCGTCATTTGTCTTACTTTTTTAATGGCGAACGCGGCAGAGCTGAGTTTATCCGCAAGTGCTTCTAGATGAGTGTTCCACTGAAGTTTGGAATCTATCGTTAAACCTAAGAAAATAGCTGATTCCGACACACTGACTGTTTCTCCTTTAATTTCTAGACTAAAATTAAATAATTAAAGAATATGCGATAATGCACTATTCACTTTGTTATAGTTTGTTTTATTTCTGTCTACCTTAAATATTAAAGAGGTATCATCAGCGAAGAGTAAAATATCACATAGGTTCTTTGCATAAAAAGGCAGATCATTAATCTAAAGAGGAAATAAAAGGGGACCAGAATAGATCCTTGTAAAACGCCCATCCTTAGAGGAGATGCAGATGATTTTACATTATTTGTACTAACTTTCTGGATTCTTTCGCTTAGATATGAGGCAATAAGATCAAGGGCAGTATCCTGTATACCATAATGATAAAGTTTTAATAACAGAGTTTCATGGTCTACACAATCAAAGGCTTTGGTTAAATCACAAAACACTCAATTCCATTTTGTGACTTCTCCCATGCGTCATAAATGTGCTTGAGGAGTGCTGCACCCGAATTTGTAGTGGACTTGCCTTTGGTGATACAAGCGACACACTCCGGCTTTGCACGGCTGCAACCTTGCATATAGGTACTTATGAAGCTATGTACTTTTCTATCATATTCTTCTATTAATATAATGAGGAGTATCGTACTACTATCCTTTTAGGATCACTTTACTGTAGTAATAAGTAATAGTCCCTTGCATTACATAAAAAATGAACTTTTAAGTCAACGCAATCGAAAGATACGAGCGCTTATCCTTACTTTCTGTCATTTTGTATGTAATTCACCACGTTATCTATCCTATAGGGAACTTGCAAATGTACTCATGAGACGTCGGGTCCAGTGTGCTTTCCTCCAGGAAACTCGCTCGCTCGCTGTACTCCAGCCTCCTGAAGACTGACTGGAGTACATAGTAGCTAAACGTGCCAGTAAAAGAGTCACCTTTTATATTGCTTCATTTACTTGTTCTTACCATTTACACTGATCTTGCATTCCGTCCTTTCTTCATCTCTTTCAAAAATCAGAACCTTTGTCTTATTCGCATTGAGACTTAGACCATTATTTTCACACCCTTCTTTCAGAGTGGTGGGTCACCAATGCCTGCAATTCGCATTCTGATGATGCAATAAGCACTGCATCATCTACGTACAGCAGGAAATTCACATTCAGGTCTAGGTGACCGGACCTTTCAATTTGTTTCACTCCTTGGAGACAGCTATCCAAATACAAATTGAACAACCAAGCTGACATGGCGCAACATTGTTCAACACCCGATCGGATGTCCGGACGGATCGGAACCAGGACGACATGCCAGCTCTTCCTTCCTTCCTCCTTTGATTTCGATACCCGCAGCCTAGTGGTTCCTCATTCGATGAGATGAAATATTTATTTCAATTTATATTTCCATTTTTTCGGTCTGTCTTAAGTGAGTGAGTCTTAAAACTAGGTTCCCTCTGCCTACCCTGCTGTGTGCGGGACACAGCGTGAAGCTGATTCTTGTTTATATATTATGAGAGTTTATTACAAATGGAAATAGTGATTATTTTTTGTTAAGTTCAAGTAGTTAAAATAATATCTAAATATTTTGTAAAGTAAATAAAAATTATCATAATAACACAATTTTGAACTATATTTGATGATTATTTTAGTTATGATCTCAAATGTTAATTGATGTAGGACTACACTGATTTATTATTAAACTTTTTAAATGAAACTATTTAACCGAACTGCTCAAGTAGTTGTTATGATTGTATTCTTTTTTCAATTAATAGCAAAGCCAGTGCGTGCGATCAGATCTTTTTCTGTTACAAACAGAGGAGGTTGCATAGTACCTGTCGATAGCCCCGTCCACAAACATTTGCCTTATACCAAGCGTATGGAGGATTTTTAAAATAGATTTGGTTCCATATCTACTTTATGTAATGCAATCACAGCGATTTTGTTCTCTTTATCATTTCATTGTATTTTAATATCACAAAATATTTTATATGAAAACACATGAATAAATGGCAGATTCCAAATTCAAAAGAAATATTTTGTTTATTTTTAATCATAACAGTATTTTTGCCAGACTAAGTCTGTTTATCGCCAAAAAACATTACATATTTTTGATTCCTGTCGTGGTGCAGTGGCACAACCATGCGCAACAGGTTGTGGGTTCGATTCCCACACACGGTTACACATTTAATAAACAGTAATTTAAATCTGTTGAGATTTTTTTATTGTCCTATTTATTATTGTCGTACATTCGGATCCGGCAACGAGCCAAAATAAAAATAAATTCCACTCTCCCTATCTTTCTATGGATGTTCTATAAAAATTGGTTCAGCTGCTACAAAGATTACCACGGACAAAAAAAGACAGATTAATTTTAAAATTGTTTGTTTTTTATATTACTCTGAAGACCTATGTATTTTGTACACTTATTTACACTTTTATAATATAGACGATATTGATCGATAGATACAAGACATGCGCGAACGAAGTCGCGAGCACTGCTAGTATTTAATATAATAATATGGACAACAAGAAGTTATTACTAAAATAGGATCATCGCCCGCAATGGGAAATGCCTCCACATTTTATACGCGTCAGTTCCAGAACATTACAAGCTGTGATTTACTTTAACTTTGATTTAGATACGTATATTGTTGTACAGGACATCTGAAGTTATTAATTACGACATCTTGGAATTCATGCTTGTATTTTTTAATTGTTATTCCACACTTAGAAAAAAAATCTTATTAAAACGTATAAAAAATTAACTTAGCGGGGTTCGACTCTGCGACTTTTGGAAATCGTAGCGATTTTTTGTAAAAAAATCTCTACAGAGAAGCTAACAACATAAGTAATTACATTTCGACGGAGCTTGATGAGAACTTACGTATTTTTGTTTGGCGGCGCGGTGAAGAACAGTGTGTTTCAACGCTCGGTGCCTTCTGACTACCGCACTGTACAAGTGATACAGCGTTAAGCTAAAAACCGCATTATCTCTAGACAACCACTTTTATTGCGAAGGTAGCTAAGTGTTTAATATTTATTTTTATAGAAATGAGAACAATAAATAATTTGTACGTGGTCCGGAAAGGGATAAAAGTTAATAGCTTAAAATATTTCGACTGATAGATATCAGTCCCGCGTTCAAGCGCGTGGCACTTTCAAATTTTTGTACCGAACTACAATTTTAAGGACTTGTTTTACATAAGAGCGTTAGCGTTTCTTATTTTTTATCAAATAATAAAGATCTCTAAGTCTGAATTACTCGACAATGTTGCTATTATCTCACCTCGCCACAGGTACCAGAGCTGTCCGCAACTCTACGAGTGCCCTTTACACGCCATCTAGAATTGGTCTAATAATCTATTAAATAAACATAAAAAAGTAATATTTATATAAAAGCTTAAATAAAACATCTGGTACAGTATCAATTCTAAATGTAAATTACGTTGCAGTAATCCATCCGTTCTGTTCCAGTCGTCGTCGAGTCGAGTTGAGGGCTAGCAAAATATGTAATATATTAAGTTAGAGTCGCAAGTGAAGTCCGTGAGTCGGGTCGAGGCGGGTCGAGGCGGGTCGGGGCGGGTCGGGGCGGGACGAGGCGGAACTAAATGGGGCGATTGTTTTCACAAAACATAAAACTACATTAAGCATCTCATTTCTCAGCAATGCACTCGGCGCGCCGCGAACACTCGCGCTCTTGTACTAAGACTCAACATACTACAATGCATATTTCATATGTATACAATTATTTACATTACTTGAGGTCATCGCCGACACAGTGGGACCGCGTTTGAATGTAAGCGAGGCGATTGTAGGTTCGATTCCAACTCAGAGGAATGAGTTATTTTCTTTTTCTCTTCTGGTGATAAAACAAAGCGCGGCGTCGAGTACTGCCACTCAAAACGCAATGTTGTTGATAATGCAGTATGTTGACGCTAAACCCATCCGCCTACCTAATCCTTAAGTTGTTTGCGGGAAGCAGCGTGCAAGTATTCACAGCGCTATATAAATGCTTAGAGTTTTTTACTCTAAAAGAATTGCGCTAATATGCTAATGCATGCCAAGTGAACATTTAAATTACATGTCCAAATTAATATTTATCGACTTTCTGTAGAAGCTAGTTATATGAGTGTATAATAAAGTATTCTAATCTCACGATACATTGTGACGGATACAGAATGCTAAGGACAATAAATACATCATGTACGTTTGTCGAGTAATGCCTGCACTCATTCGTAGCTCGTGTGTGTAATGTAGAGCGGAGATAGTTAGTCAGAGCAATTTAAAGAGAAATCTTAACAAATACAAGAAAGACATAAAACTCATTTTTATTCCAACAGTTTTCGTCTCGCCGGTGTTTTTCTTCATACAATATTACTTATTTATAAAATATACTGAAAAGTACGGATTTGTCAAATCTGATGTATGTCCGGATTTAGAGAGCTCGATTCGCTATTGTTGTCAAACTAGATATGATATGTATGTACGTACAATATACAACATGACATATATATATATATATATATATATATATATATATATATATATATATATATGTCATGTTATGAAGAAGTGGGTAAGTTATCGTGTTTCAAATAACACTTTTCACAAATATTTCATAATATCGATATACTCAATCATACTGGGTATTGAGTGTAAATTCATTTTTTTGCAACGATGTGCGGTTATATAGGTCAACGAGATCGAGTATTCATAAAACAAATCGGCACTGATATTAAACCAGTTGAAATCTCAGCGGCATTACGCTAATCAAATACTGCGGCCGATCACCGCGGAGGGCGGGCGTAAAGGGAGGGCGCGGGGGATGGCGCAGG
>JAATLQ010033663.1:0-18827 GCA_013421005.1 Heliconius erato x Heliconius himera | reverse complement strand
CTTGGGAATGAAATGCTCGCTCCAGTCTATTTCAAAGTATCATTGTCAGAAACGCTGAAATGTGATTTTGTATAATTGATTTAAAAAAAAATAAGTCCCGCTGAGTTTCTTGCGCCGGTTCTTCTCAGGTCTGAGGCACTAATTTTAGTGAACTGGTGGTAAATTATTTGACGTTCAAAAAATGAAGCATGTAACTTTTTATTTTGAATAAAATTATTTGACTTTGACTTTGACTTTGACTTTGACTACTACACTCTATAATTAGAAAAATACTACTACACTCTATAATTAAGAAGATCATAGTATCTTTACTTTTATTTATTTTCAAAAGCTTTATACAATTTTTGCTTGTTAGCTACTCCAGGTAATATTCTTTTTTCAGTATCATGTTGTATTCCGCAGGTAGCAGGGTAGGCCGAGAGAAACTGGGGAGAGAAATACACTTTCGTTCCCCATTTCCACTGGAGGCATTGCGTGTTGAGTGGCGAAACTCAACACCGCGCTTTGCCTCATTACCAGAGAGAAGAATGAAAATGTTAAATATTTATTTTCCTTAAGTGAGAACTGAATCCACAACCGGTCGCGTTTACAGTCCCACGCTTGTGCACGTGAGCTACGACGGCCCTATAACAAGAGATGATGTTTTCTAAGTATACTGTAATCTACGTTGATCATCCAAGACTGTAAGATCAAGGCTGACTCCATTTAGTCATTCTTCACGGTGTTTTTTAATTAATTCAAATAAGTTGACAGAGCTAAGAGACAATTGGGATTTGCCTGAACAAACGTATTATTTATTCAATATTATACTCAGTAGTATTATTATAGGGTCGTTTTAATAATATATAAATGAAAACGCCACATTAAGATCCCTCTCAAGATCGATTTCAGAGATGAGAGCGATTTATGAACACGCGCCTATACATCGATATCTTAATTCACAAACCAGTTAACTTTATCTACGTGAACTTTGTAAGACCACTTTGGACTGATTGTCTTAAATACAGTACGGAAATGTCTTAATGGGAATGGAACACTCCATTATCCCTTAACACTAGGTTCCCAAGTTCGATCTGCATATCTTGCTATGTGCTGTATACAGCGTGTAGCTAAAAAACAAAAAACTTAATTAGATACTTTCTTAGTTTCTTTCCTAGTTTATAATACGCATTGGCTTATTTTAAATCTCTTAACGTAAACTTTCCGATGTGTATGGAAAACCCACAAGAACTATGCAACAATTTATCACATAAACGAATCAATTATCTCGTTTATACACTGTAGAGCACGTTAACTAATTGTAAGTTGTATAGTATCATACTGGCTTGGTTCACTATGGGGTTTTTTACCATCGTCATAATCTTAAATAGAGGACGAAAGTGTCAAACATTTTTTTACTTGTATATTTCAAAGGATATTCCTTTTTCAAAGGATTTAAATTTTTGTAAATATAAATATATTTATTGGTATGGGTAGTTTTGTGATAGTTTAAGTGATAGCTTTTAGCAAAATAGAAGTACGAAGCTAGTCGTGGCGCAGGGGCACAGAGTGTGACTGTAAAATCGACTGGTTGTGGGTTCGATCCCCACTCGAGGAAATGAAATATTTATTTAGATTTATATTTTTAAAAGCAAAATTAGTAAATTTATGATGCAGCCCGGCACTTAAAATTTTTCCTTAAACAATGAGTTTTTTTTTAATCAAGACATTATGACAAGACATAATATTTAGACATTATTTCAAGACATTATATCAAGACATTTTTATCAAGACTTTTCATCGAGACAGTTCTTCAAGACATTTAATTAACTGACATTTATTTTTTTTTTGACATTTTTCTAAAACTACTTTTTATTGTTTGACTTTTTTTTGTATTACTATAATCAATTTCATTTTATTATAATGCGTTAATCTGAATGCTATTTACACTACTTTCTTTTTTAGTGCATGCTGTGATTGTCTTTAATTGGAAAAACATTTAGTCTATACATAGATCTCGATGTAATTTGATCATGTTGTAATGTTTCTTCTGTTGACGATCCTAAATAAATAAATAAATAAATAAATAAATTTCTTCGTGCCGTGTACCGACTACCGTGCTGTGTGCGGGATACAGCGTGAAGCTGAAGAAGAAGAAGAGAAGTACTTAAGTTACATAAGGTATAATAAAGCCTATGTCCAGCAGTGGACTGTCTATACACCTACAGTTCTACAGTTCTATGTACCTACAGTTGTTTCTGAGATTAGCGCATTGAATGAAATATTTTTTTTAGTCTTATAATATTAGTACAATTTAAAAAATCTGCGGTCCATTTTGAAGCGGCGATGTATTTTATGATACGCCAGTAGCCTGAGCTTACAAATCTTGAATATTTGAAGGAGAAAAAAATATAGACCACCGTGGCACAGTAAGACAGTGTCTAAATAAAAAAAAATAAACGCCATGGTTGCGGGTTCGATACCCACTCAGGGGAATAATTTTAGGCGTAAAGAGTAGAACGGAGACTCTTGACACTAGCTCTGCCTCTAGCCAGGCCTCCTATGTGGTAGAAAATGTGAACTCATAAAGCTTAAAAATAAATGTATTATCTGTCATAAGTTTATATATTACTTAAAACAAGATTTTTGGTTATCATTTTACAAAACATCTACATTTTTATTACTTTTATTCGCAACTAAGTAACAATTTCGTTTTTTTTTCATTGACTACATATATTTAGATATTCTTGTCACAATATAAAAGTCTTTTTATTTAACTTCGTTTAAAAGATATTGCGTTCCGTGTACATTCGTATTGGTGATATTTGCGTTTGACTACATTAACTACGTAGCGCCAGCAAATAAAATTATATTTACTGAGACATACAGAAGAATTGTGTTATTCCATTATATTATTAATATTTTTTTACAAAATAATTTCATTTTATTAAAGTTAAAATTTAATTTTTATCCAGTTGTTATATTACAATTATTTCTTTTTTTTAAATAAAATATTAAAAGCAAAAAGACTGAAACGCTATGTCAATTAAGATGTTAATTGATATTCCTGCGTGTGGCATTAAAATTCCTACAACTGGCGACATCTAGTGATGTTAGCACTTACTATTAAAATACTTGATTTCATAACGGGACTGTTAAAACTTCGTTACTAATAAAGTTTAGAAAGCTATTAATAGATGGCGTTGTTTTAATTTCTAACTGCCTCACTAAAATATGTCAATTTGCGTTAGAATCACATTAAATAAGGGGATTCACTTGATTTTATTAAAAATTTTTCAGTCAGTAGTGTCGCAGGAGCACAAGGGTGAGACTGTAAAGACGACGACAGTTGTGGGATCTCCACTCGAGGGTATGAATTAATATTTATTAATATTTCTATTTCTTCGCTCTGGTACTAAGACTAAAGCCCGGGTTGAGTCCTAAGTCCCTTATATACACTGATAATAAATCCTAAGTCATTTATACACGCTGTATGTATAAATAAACGATTCAAGATAGGATCCATGATTTCTATATCTGAAAATTTCGAGAGAATTATAAAATATATTTTATTTTTTACCTATATATTTTTTAAACATAATTACTATTTAATATTTAATTTACCAATAAATAATTAAAAGCATTATTTTCCTACCATTTACACTGAGCCACGACGGCCAAAACACTTAATTTAATAGAAATATATTTAAAGCTTATTTGCTTTTCCTTCAGCTTACAATTTGGCGGTGCGTGGGAAATGGAGTGTCTCAACACTAAATTTGTTCTGCCTTCCCTAATATACAAGCGATACAAAAGGTGAAAAAAAGTTAATTTTTATAGTATTCGAGAATATCGTGTGTGCTTCCTCACAGGAAGTACTGTGGTAAGTGCAAAAACAATTACATCGTTTGGTCACAAATGGCGTATTAAATGTTAATCGATTTGATCGGGACCTATCAAGTTCAGTCAGGCATGCGAAACGCGCCACCATGGCGTCGACATCTCATTTTCTTAAACAAAATACATTATAATATTCTAATGTTTATATAAAGAGACCGATTCGATTAATATTGATATATTAAAATATATGTTAATGTAAAATCGATTTTCTAACAACATAGTATAATAAATCGTACCAACAAAAGCTTTTTGTCGATAGGATGAAGATAACCTTTAGTTAGGGATACTGCAACTTTGGAACTTGGTACTAACTAGTTTTACGAGAAAGCGAAAACTGATCATAATTTAACTGATCATTTCTTCCCGACTCGCACTTGGCCAATTTGAGGTACCCATAGCCTTTCTTGAGGGCTAGATGGTGGAGAGACACCATCGTCATTTGTCTGGGACTATGTATGACGTATTGAATGGCAATATCTTTAAAAAAATACGATAATTGAAGAACAGAATACCGAATTAATGTGTATGAGAAAAACGTACAGTTAAAAAAGTTGTTAGATCAACTTATCTATTGTTAATACAACCATACCTACGAGTCATGTGTTAATTTATGACTAGCTTTTTTTCGCGGCTTCGCTCTCGACTGCTTTAAGACCGTCGTGGCACGGTGGCTCTTAACGCGACGGTTGTGAGTTCGATTCCCACTAGGAGGTATGACATATTAAATGTTTTCATTTACTTGCTCTGGTAACGATGCAAAGCGCGGCGTTCCGCCACTTAATTTCACGTCACAGCCACCCAGACAGTGTAAACAAACGTGCGAAATGGAACTGTCTTAATGAGAACGGATTGTCTTAACACTAGTCTCCCAGGGTCCCTTTGCCTACGTGCGTAGCGTGAACAGTGGCGGAACTTAACGCCGCACTTTAACAACCAAAACGAGAAAATGGAAATAATTTAAATAATATCCCGGGATGGGACTGAACTCACAACCATCACGTTTAAAGTCAGCCGTATTCCCATTACACCTCGTCTTAACCATTTAAAATACATATAATAGCGCAATAAAAAAATCATTTCGTACCAAAGTCGTAACATGTGTGTTTTATTATTTGTCTAACATTCAGCAAGACATTAATTTATTATTACGATTGAATTTTTTGGCAGCTAGCATCTACAGGTAGTACTCGCTTAGGCAAAAATATAGAAACTATGCATTTGTGGTTAAATCCCCAAAAATAATAGCTTTAATAGGGGGACAAAATTTGGTATCAAAGCCGCTGCTTTAATACCAAATTTTGTCCCCCTTTTAAGGCTCGAGGTCTCGAGCTTTTTCTGAATTGTTTTTCTGATTTATTTGTCACTTGAACTAGATGAAAGACGTCTGGCTAAGCTAAGCCTGAATTTCAGAAAAAGCTTGAGACCTCCAATTTTTGTGCGGAAGTCGTTGCAGTGGGAGAGTCAGACTCACGTTTGTCTGATTTTGTTTTAATTACCTGAATATTTATTTTCATTAAAGGTATAGATATTGTTTTTAAAATATATATCAGCTTCACGCTGTATCCCGCACACAGCAGGGAAGGCAGAGGGAACCTAGTGTTAATACACTCCGTACCCCACTTTCTGCTGAATTCTGGAGGCATTGTGTGTTGAGTGGCAGAATTCAACGCCGCGCTTTCCCTAGACACCAAAGCGAAGAAATGGAAATATAAATTTAAATAAATACTTCATCTCCTCGAGTGGGAATCGAACTCACAACCAGTCGGTTTTACAGTCACACTTTGTGCCCCTGCGCCACGACTGGCCTATATATATTATTAGAAAACGTGAGTAATGCACATTAGTAATAATGTACATATATAGTTCAAGCAGGCGAAGCCACGAGCGATTCACTAACTTATTAGTGACCTAGTGGTTCACTAATCTCAGAAACCACTGGTGTGATGTGATTATTTTAAAAATAATTTAATTCCTATAATCTTTAATGTAAATAGTTTCGATGTAACCCACTGTACCGGTCAGAGATACCACTTACCGGGCACTCAGAATGTGTCATGTGGTAAGCAGGATGTGGAGCCGCAGGTAAAATTTAGTTAGAGCAGCTGTAGAGCAGTAGTAGCTATAGAGATTGTCGTGACGACGCGGAATATTTTAGGTTCGGCTCCCATTCAGGAGAAAGAATCATTTTCATTTTCTCGTTTTCGTGTCAAAAAACAACACGGAATCTCGGTTATTGGGATGGAAAGTGGTCTTAACATTAGATGAATCTTGCCTACCTGTGTTAAATTAATTGATTTTTATTTAATTTAATATTTTATATAAATCAGTGAAGTGTAATAAAAACTTTTGAATTCATATCCAAAATAGAACCCAAGTTTTATAATAAATTAGACTTAAATATATAATTATTAATATACTGAGGCCGGTCGTGGCGCAGCGGCACGAGGTGTGACTGCAAAACCGACTGGTTGTGGGTTCGATCCCCACTCGAGGAGATGAAATATTTACCTAAATTTATATTTCCATTTCTTCGCTCTGGTGTCGAGGTTAAGCGCGGCGTTGAGTTCTGCCACTCAACACGCAATGCTTCTAGAATTCTTCAGAAAGTGGGGAACGGAGAGTCTTAACACTAGGTTCCCTCTGGCTACCCTGCTGTGAGCGGGATACAACGTGAAGCTAATTTAATTATTAATATAATTTTGTAAATCAATAAATTTTACATCTATTGGTATATGAACATATATACAGAAATAATGAATAATTCATTCAATCGACATCACGATTTATTTCTAGTCACGTATTCTATGAACTATGAATGATTAAACTAAAAAACCAGTCAATGTATCCGTCATTATAATTATATACCTATTTATGAGATCTACATATAGGAAAAGTATGTATTTTTAGAGGCCAGTCGTGGCGCAGCGGCACGAGGTGTGACTGCAAAACCGACTGGTTGTGGGTTCGATCCCCACTCGACGACATGAAATATTTACTTAAATTTATATTTTCATTTCTTCGTTCTGGTGTCAAGGTTAAGGGCGGCGTTGAGTTCTGCCACTCAACACGCAATGCCTCCAGAATTCGGCAGAAAGGGGGGAACGGAGTGTCTTAACACTAGGTTCCCTCTGCCTACCCTGCTGTGTGCGGGATACAGCGTGAAGCTGATTTTTTTTATTTTTATATATATTTATTAGATCTACATATAGGAAAAGTATGTATTTTAGTTATTTTAATTAGAATATTGAGGAAAACAAAGTTAATAAACTGTGTTTGTAGGTGAAGGCCAATTGATGAAGGAAGAATGTTTTTCAGGGCTCTGATGATGATATTTTTAAAATTGTAAACATAAAGCGCTTTGTACGAGATATTTTCGAATGTCTGGCCGGTGACGTAATAGATATTGATTCTTTTTTAACCGACTTCAAAAACGAAGGAGATTTTCAATTTCGACTGTATTTATTTTTGCTACAATAATAGTACTAGATTTTTTTATATTTCTTTTGTTAAACATGTGTATATATTTTTTTATTCACTTTAACGCCACTTCCGCATTGTACGTTGAGTGAAAAGTCATTCCATTCTACAATATTTGGAGGTCATTAGGATAGCAAATAAAATTACTAAAACTATGGAATGTGGGTTCAAACAATTTTTATTTATTCTTATGCTTATGATTTAAACGTTTTCTAGGTTTTCGGAAAACAAAGAACAGTGTTAGAATCTCTTTTCCTTTACAGGTTACAAATTGTAGAGAAAATTATAGTTATAGTGTTTCTAATTGAATATGCCTAATGGTTCTTTTGGCGTAGAGGTCCTTGGACGAGGCCTATGTCCAACAGGGGGCTGATATAATGATGAATTATTAAAAATATACGTTTATTTTAAATAAGGGCGTATGGGACAAGAGCACACGTAGCAGCACATAGCAGGGTAGGCAGAGGGAACCTAGTGTTAAGACGTCAACATTACGTGTTGAGTGGCGGAACTCAACGCCGCGTTTTCGCCTTGACGCCAGAGCGAAGAAATTAATCTACCACATTTTGTCTAACAGTATGGATATACGTAACGTGGCGTTATGTTCTGCTATTTAAAAGGCTCTATCGTTAACTCTATTATAAAATGTAATAGTCACTAGCTCAGTCGTGTAACTAGCTTATGTGCCTTCCTCGAAATATACAGAAAATCTATAGAAATAAAAAAAAACAGACAAACAAAATTATATTAATAATACGTGTTTCCGTATTGCTGATCGTATGATTATATTTAGTTTCGTGACAAAATATTTTTATCTGAATGAATTAGAAGTAAATTTATAACTTTACTAAGAGTTTCAATGTCATGGGTTCTTATGATCTTTAAATAACTGTCGCTGTTCTAAGAAATGTCTGTCGATACCACTTTTGAGAAACTTCGAATTAAAAACAAAATACTATGCAATTTATGGAAAATTATAATAATTTAAGATTAAATAAATAAATCAGCTTCACGCTGTATCCCGCACACTGCAGGGTAGGCAGAGGGAACCTAGTGTTAAGACACTCCGTTCCCCACTTTCTGCCGATTTCTGGAGGCATTGCGTGTTAAAAGGCAGAAGTCAACGCTTGTCCTCGGCACCAGAGCGAAGAAATGGAAATATAAATTCAAGTAAATATTTCATCTCCTCGAGTGGGGATCGAACCCACAACCAGTCGGTTTTACAGTCACACCTTGTGCTCTTGCGCCACGACTGGCCTCTAATTTAAGATTATTAGTTACAAATAAGTTTGAAAGATAAAATATATTCACAAGCTAAGACAACTTTTGAATAAAAGCTTAAATTTATTAGTAGAAAAAAAAATTCTAATTAAGTACTTCTTGTTTTAATTTCTTTGGTTTTATTTATATTGTTTTTTTTTTCAAAAAAGCAGATAACATAAAAGAGATACTCTCAGTTTAAACTTAGAACAAATCTATAGTATACTTCTAAACTCTTGAACTTCTTGACACACGTTTGACATGTGGCGCCAAGTTGCCGTTATTTCAATTAATCTATATATATAAAAGGACTTGTGCTGACTGACTGAGGTAAGACGCACGCAGAGCCGTAACCGCTGATGGTAGAAACGTGAAATTTGGGCAGATGTTTATTTTCATATTCTGGACATCCACTAAAAAGGGAATTTGGAAAATTTTAACCCTAAAGGGATGAAATAGGGGTTGAAAGTTTGTATGGAAAAAAAAATTTAACTGTACAGATTTTTATAAAATTTGAAATTCAGACTCTTAAAAATATTTCATTGAATACGTGTTTCATGGTTTTTAAGAATTCACCTCCTAAGGGTTCAAATAAGGGGTTGAAAGTTTATATGAAAAAATCTTTAAGTTGCCACCGATTTTTATAAAAAATTAAATTCAGGCTGTTAAAAATATTTTATTGAACACGTGTTTCGTTTTATCGAACACGTTTTAGAATTCACTCCTAATAAGCGGGCGAAGCCGCGCGCCCCCTCTAGTGTGGTAATAAAATTGTACTAAAAGTAAAAGAAATTTAAGTGATTTCTGTTAGTGATCAGTTATTTTTATTATCAGTATTTGATAATATCTTGTTGTATTGTTGTTTACATACGTGGTATTACATAGCTTATGTTTTGGTGTCGATTTTTAATATAAATAAAAAAGGTGTTCTGTGTGATGTCGACAATAAAAATACCAAATGTTAAAAAATATTTGGTTATGATGTAGACCAGAGAGAAGAGAGAAAAGACCAGACCAGATCAGACCAGAGGTAGAAAATACACTTTGAGTGAACGAAGCGCGTCAAGAAGTTCAAGACCTTAGGAGTATAGATGCAGTAGATTGGTTCTAAATCTAAATTGAAATACTTTCATATTCACATCAGTCACTACTGCCCTCTATATTTACTAACGTTAATGAAAAATTTTGCACAGCTATACAATGTAAGTAAAATTTAATATGCAATTTATTTACAAAACCACTGTCACTGTCCTACTTACAAAATGTTTTGTACATCCTATCGCAACCAGTCGAAGTCCTTATATAACTCGACTAAGGCAATCTACTTATGAATACTATGTTAGCAATTAAAATAGTTACCAGGTATTGGCTATTAAAAGATATTGGCAATCTAAAAGCTAATGTCTCAAAAGGGAAGATTATAAAATGATATTGTTATAAAATATATTAGAAATCAAGTCCTTTTATTCTGATCACCTTAGAAAAAATATATATTAGGGGCACAAGTGCGTGACTACAAAGTCAACGGTTGTAAATTCGATTCCCTTTCTTGTAATGAAATATTTAATGTTTTCCTTTCCTTAATTTGGTAACGAGACAAAGCGCGGTGTTAAAATCCGCCATGACTACCAAAAAAAAGATTGATCTGACATTTTTAAGAATTCGTTTTTCAAAATGACAGAGAAAACTTAATGACCTTGGTGTCCTGATGACAGAAATATAAACGTATTAAATTTACGTAAATCGAAGCACTCTAAAATTACAGCTTAAAAATAATATATGAAAACTATTGAGTGAAGAAATAAAATTTTATTACTATTACTATAGCTATAAATAAAGATTCTTTTAGTATCAACGTCCTCACTGTAGTGTGTATCAAAAATTCGGCAAAATAGGCCTACCTATATATATAGCTATATCTCGCACACAGCAGGGAAGGCAGAGGGAACCTATTGTTAAGACACTCCGTTCCGCACTTTCTGCCGAATTCTGGAGACATTGCGTGTTGAGTGGCAGAACTCAACGCCGCGCTTAGCCTCGACACCAGAGCGAAGAAATGGGAATATAAATTTAAGTAAATATTTCATCTCCTCGAGTGGGGATCGAACCCACAAGCAGTCGGTTTTACAGTCACACTTCGTGCCGCTGCGCCACGACTGGCCTCATTTCATTTTTTTTTTATTTATATATATAGTATTTTTATGTCAGCTAGTAACGGTGGTAAGAGTAGGTCTTGAAAGTATAATATTTAACTAAGAAGGAACGCGCCTGGCCGTGATCTGAATTTATATTATTTCCTTCACATAATAAACATGCGGTAACGATTGCACATTTAGTTGGAGGGCAGATTGCTGAATAGTTTTAAGGATATTTATAATAAAGTGTATTTAAAGGTATTTATTACATATTTATAGTTTAATATGATTTGTTTAATGCAAAGAAGTAAATATCTTGTATTTTTCTAGTTCGTTTCATTTGGGGTTATGGGTTCAAATTACACGTGTGTTGTAGATCTATAATATACATTTTTTTTTTTTGAAAATTAAAACTTAAGATTTTTATATTTAAGATCGGTAAAAATATTAATAAGTATTGATTTTTATCAATGAACTAACCACACTTAGGAAGATACGAGCGAGGAACGAACTGAAGTGACTTAACACTACGTCCGTTGCTCATAAAATGATTCATAAACTGTTTAAAATCCTGCTTTATAATTAAATATAACTTGTCTAACTGAAACTATTTTATATTTAATATCTTCATACTCTAAATAAAAAATCTTACAAATTGATGTAGTTAGTGTACAAGAGATATGAAATGCTTAATATAAAAAACAAAAAGGACTCGCCTAGAAGTTACCAATTTAAAATTAATAAATAAGCTTCACGCTGCATCCCGCACACAGCAGGGTAGGCAGAGGGAACCTAGTGTAAGACACTCCGTTCCCCACTTTCTGCCGAATTCTCAAAGCATTGCGTGTTAAGTGGCAGAACTCGACACCAGAGCGAAGAAATGGAAATATAAATTTAAGTAAATATTTCATTTCCTCGAGTGGGGATCGAACCCACAACCAGTCGGTTATACAGTCACACTTTGTGCCGCTGCGCCACGACTGGCCAATTCATTATTTCTATAGTGGTTTCATGACAGTATAATTTATTCCATATAAACGGGTTCGGCCGCGACTTTTTACATAGGTTTTTACACTCTTGCATTCGTTAAGCAATTAACGGAATGGAGCAATGCCGTGATATTACTTTTATAAGTTACTATATAATATCATATATTTTGTAATATTTAGCAAAATAAGTTACACAGAGGCCAGTCGTGGCGCAGCGACATAAAGTGTGACTGTAAATCGACTGGTTGTGGGTTCGATCCCCACTCTTGGAGATGAAATATTAACTTAAATTTATATTTCCATTTCTTCGCTCTGGTGTCGAGGCAAAGCACGGCGTTGAATCAGCCACTCGACACGCAATGCCTCCAGAATTCGGCAGAAACTGGGGAACGGAGTGTATTACCACTAGGTTCACTCTGCCTACCCTGCTGTGTGCGGGATACAGCGTGAAGCTATTTTTAATTTTTAAATTTATATTTTCATTTCTTCACTCTGGTGTCGAGGCAAAGCGCGGAGTTGAGTTCTGCCACTCAACACGCAATGCCTCTAGAATTCGATAAAAAGTGGGAAACGGAGTGTCTTAACTCTAGGTGCCCTCTGCCTACCCTGCTGTGTGCGGGATACAGCTTGAAGCTGATTTATTTATTTGATTTTATACCAATATAGATAGTAGTAGTAGTAGTAGTAAATATATAGATTACTGGTATATAATTTTAAATGCTATAAAAGGAATTCAAATAAACAATATGTAATTAAATTGCTGAAATATTTTGTTTTGATTCCCCAATTAGGTCTCAGTGTATGACAAATAACAATGATTCTCAGAGGTAAAGATTACTTCAGGATATTTTAGAACGTTTATAAAAACAACTGAACTAAGTATTTAAATTAAAATATATTTTTGAGTTGAAGTCAGTTTGTCTGTTGTGAGTTCGATTCCCACTCGGGAGAACGAATTACTATTTATTATTTTGTGCAATTTCTTCGCTTTGGCAACGAAGCAAAGCGCGGGGTTGAGTTCAGCCACTCAACACATAATGTCTCAAAATATTCGAAAAAGGGGAACGGAGTGTCTTAAAACTAGGCTTTAAATGCATCATGATATAGCACGAAGCTGTAAAAAAATATGTATGTATAAGTATGCATTGAAAATAATTATGTATTCGTATAATAGCTTTTCTTTTTGTTATGCATGCTTATTTTATTTATTATTCGGAAAACATGCAAATTAAGTAAATAGTTCACGAACTACTGAAATTTTATAAATAAATCAAATTCCAGCTAAATTTCCACAAAAAATATAAATAACAAAACAAAAAAAAAATCATATTTAAATTTCTTCACTTTGATGTCGAGGCAAAGCGCGGCGTTGAGTTGCGCCATTCACATCAGGAAATGCCTTCAGAATTTGACGGAAAGTGGGGAGAGAGATTTTTTGCCAAAAAAAATATTAGGATATTGACATTTGATATCCTTATCATTGACGTTGTTGAGAAACACTTGAAATTGTCCAATTTTTCAATGGCATTTGATTACTCCGCAAATATTGTAATTAGTATTTCTGTATATCCTTTGTACAGCTTTATCGCATCCTGTTTTGTATGTTTTTATACATTAAATATTATGTATTTTATAAATATATCATTCGGTAATACGAAAATACGCCAAATTTTTGTAACTTCATGTTGCGTGAACGGAACTCAACGCCGCCGCGCTTTGAGTATTAGATGGAGGAAATGAAAATAATAAATTTAATCGAACCCACATTCGTCATTTGCATTATATTTATATAATTTTACAAGTTATATTAAAAATACTTATTTAGAAAATCCTAAGTGTGGAATAACATTTTGAAAACGTTTAAAAAAATATATATTAAAAATACCGTAGTAGTTCAGTTGGTTTGTGACTTATTGCTAGCGGTGATTGTGACTACAAATATCACTAGGATAAGCTAGTTATTAGTGAACTTTTCCTTGCACGACTTTATTTTTTTCTATTTATTAATATGGAGGATAAAGAGGAGGATAAGTAAATTATATTTATTATGTATGTATATATACTTTGGATGTTTTTCAAGTTAATAAAATTTATTAGAAAACGAATTAATGGTTTAAACAATAAACATAAAATAAATTAATATAATATTGTTTTAATATGTTAGGGTAAAGAATATATAGATAGATTATCTTATACTTTATAAACTTAAAGCCCTTTTCTTAATTTTACTGTACATTTAAATGTTATCAACACAACACAGAGTTTTTCTGATTCCCTTATTATTTAATAAAAAATATATATACCTTTTGAACGAACCACGGATAGTCATCTTCGAAGTACACGCTTCCTCCACATGGTATCCCGTAGAAGAACGAATTCTCCTCAGTTTCAGTGAACCTCAGGTTCCCCATATACCCCGAATGATAAGATACATTGATTCCATTCAACTGTACCAGATCCTCGTATTCTGGACTTTCAACACAATATTTATTAGGAGGATTAATATAATAAACTTGGCCTAAAGGACAACACTTTCTAAAACAATTGTTGAATTTACAAGCACATCCATATTTTCTTATTTCACCACTAACGTTTTTTGCATATACATATTTTGATGGAAATTTAACACCGTGTTTAACCAAAAGTCCATCTTGGAGTACCGCGTCTGTGAGATCGACGCTATTATCATCATCGCAGAACTGTTCGGTTTCGTAACAATTAACTAATATAAATAAGTTCAAAATTAAAATAGTTTTATAGATTATAAAAGAATACATTTTTATTTTTATTTTTATAAAAATTACGGTTGATTTTATATTTTTTAAAAGTTTAGTGTGCACGCGCGCAGCCCGCGCCGATTGTGCCGCGACTCGTGTGGACGGTTCGCTACTCTTATTTATAACATTAGAGGCTCGAATGATCGACACTATTATAAAATACGCTAGAATTTTGGTTAATATTTCGAGTTTCTTAGTTAAGGTAATTGAAAAGTGAAAAAAATATTTGTTTATTTTATTGTTGTTTCGTCCATTTGTTATTTTAATATTATATTAAAATAGTTTACTTTAATTTTATCAATTTCATAAGTTATTTTCATTTTACATGCTCTGGTTGCCATCGCTCAACATATTTAAGAATTTGTCTGAAAATGGGAAAGGGAGTGACTTAACATTAGATTCTCTCTGCCTATCCTACCATTCTTAAAAAAGCTCAAAGCTGATATTTCTGCTAGACTGACTCTATTCCACAAAATATGAGAAATAAATTGAGATTTCACGTACAAAAGGCAGATTAGAATATTTTCCTTATTTTGTCATACTTAAAATAGTCATCAAAAATATTTCCTCAAATTCCAAATGCATAAACCCAAAGCATAGTATGATAAATTTTTGCAATTAACTTATAAGTCACAAGGTAAATGACCTTAGTCATGGTCAAATATCTGTAGATAACCAGATCTGGTTCGATTACAGAGCTTTTTGACTTTTATATTCACTCAAAATATAAGCGTAAATTACATAAATAAAAGAAGAATATTCTGAAATACTTATTTAGAAAACGTTTATTGTATATAAAAAATATAAAAATGTGTGTACATTTAACAATTTTTGCAGAAACTTAAAATTTAAGTCTATATTAATATTTTTAATTTCCACACATTTTACGATTACAGTTAATTATTCTTTTGATTCTTTGATCTGGAAGACAAAAAGCGCAATGTTGGACAAAAAGCGAAACCTAACAAGTTAAATAAAAGTTATATACAAGTATGACACTATGTCATGACATATTCTAAGTGCCCGAGGTAACTCACACCACAGGTAAAGTGGGTTACATTGAAACGATTAATGAAATGAAATATTTTTCCTCGATAAATGGATCTAATACATTGTTTTTTCAATTCGGAGCAGTAGTTCCTGAGATAAGCATAAGTATAAACATACATAAAAATATTTTTTAATAAGCTCCTTATCTTATTATTTCTCTGAATCAAAAATAATAATAGCAACGTAAGAAAAAGTAATACCTGCTTTGTTTCAGGTTCACATTTTTTTCCACATATTGTCTTGATGTCAAGACACTCCGTTAACCCGCTATCCACCCGGATTTGATACATTGCGTATAGTATGTGGTAAATAAACGCAGTTTGTGTTACCAATTTGCTTCTTGTGTGGCGGTGTTCAACGCCGCCCTGGGCGAAGAAACAAAAAATATTCATTCCCACTAGTGAGACCAACCCACAACCCACACATGTATATACCGCGCCGCTGCACCCTACTAAACCATTTTGTTTATATGTATTTTATTGTATGACTCATACAATATATTTAAAGCTAATTAACGTTACTCATTGACGTTTCGTTTCAGGATTTAACGAAGATAATATTATTAAGTGTACGTGTAATAGGGTTTTGGAAAACACCAACAAGAAACGTTGTCTGTATCACGTAATTCTTTGTAAATATTTAAAATTCGGTAAAAATTTATAATGAGCCTGTATTTAGTATTTTTTTAATAGGAAATACATACAAGGAAATTGAGCGTTCGGGTCACTTGGTGATATATATTTCTATAAGGTCGTGATGGCGTAGTGGGAGAGTGTTGGAGACTATTTCGATGACGATTATTATAGTCTAGTAAAAATTATTGAAACAACACTGACCTGAGACACAATGATAAATCTGGATATTCATCTTAACTTTATTTGATCAGTATGAACATAAATAAGTAAACAAAAACAACATTAACCATAAATGATTGTTTATTAAATTATTTCAAACGATTTCCATTGCGCTCAAAAGTTTAATTGAAGCTGCGGATTCATATCATATTCTAAAGGTCGCTTATATTTTGTGATATTTTTATTTTATAGATCTGATTAAACAAGCGCGGTATTAGCTATCATCATCTCGTAAAATAGAGGTACTAAATCGTGGATTGCATATTCAATAGAGTGGTTATTTAATATCGGAAAAGGAGGGTGAAAGAGAAGAAAAATACTCCTCTTATAACAGAGGAGTTGCGGATGCATAAATGGCTTTGAGGGAAAAGAAAAACTCCTGATACCTCAACAAAATCTCAAATAAAATAATCTTGACAGACGAACAACTAAATGATCCTATAAAGGTTCTGTTTTTTTCCTTTTTCAGTTATAGAACCCTTAAAATTAATTAATTATTTTTATTTGGTTATGCACTAAGTAGCTGCTTCAGAGGTTGTCAATTAACATACGAGAATCCTAAATCTCAGTCTAATTTATAATCATACAATCTAAGGTTTTTTATTATTATACAAATAATAATTTACAAACAATATCAAACAATAAAACATTGAAAACTAAAGATTTAGCCAATAAAAGACCAGACAGATAAAAAATTTTAAATTGCTTAATTGTGTTTTGGTATCGTGTAAATAACTATATGCACTTGAAAAAACACACTTATATTGATTTAAATTACAAAATTTGATATCAAAGACAGATCCTTTAATTTTATTTTTATGTATAGAAGTATATGTAGATATAGGTAAACAGTGACTTATTTTTTTTTCAGCTTTACGTTTTACGTTTTACTTTTTTTTATCCCTAATATCCCGCATATAGCAGAGGATGCAAAGGGAATCGCATAAGACTGTCTTCCTTATTTTCTGAGCAATTTCGGGTCATTGTGTATTGAGTGGCGGAGCTCAAGCTCAGCCACGCTTTGCCTTGTTAGCAAAACAAAGAAGCTTCGTGCTGTATCCCGTACACAACAGGGTAGGCAGAGGGAATCAAATGTTAGGTTACAATGAATGGCGCAACTCAACGCCGGGCTCTGCCCCGATACCAGAGCTAAGAAAATGGAATTATAAGTTTTACTAAATATTTCCTTCCCTCGAATGGGGATCGAACTCATAACCAGTCGCGTTTGCATTCACACTTTGTGCCCTGCGCCACGACTGGGCTCAAAATATTAATAAATTATAATTAATTTCCCCGAGTGAGCACTGAACCCACAACTGTCGTGTTTAAAGTCACACGCTTGTGCCACTGCGCCACGACGATCCTATTAAGTATTTTAACTCTTCGGGGAATTTATATGAGTTTGCCCTCAAAATTTATTGTGTTTAAAGAAACTTGTTTATCTATAAGGTATTTATGCACTGTAAGTACACGTGCACGGCAAGCAGGTAGGTTTTCCCCACATAAACTCCGATCCCGATCCTAAATCTTAAAATCTTGGTGTTTATTATCATCACACAGATTGAAAGCTAAAGATTCAGCCAATTCAGTATAACAGTAGTAAGAAATAACTGTATAGCAATTAGCATATTTGTTGAACTAAGTACTTTAAATTGATATAACTTTTTAAATTTATGAACCGATTATAATAACTCTATATGTTAACGAAAGCTTGCCAGAATCCAATAATGAAAACAGCATTTAAATCGGTTAAACCGATTCTGAGATTAGCGATTACAAACGCACAGACAAACAGACAAAATAAAAATCATTGTTTTGTTTTCACTATCAAATAATCAGGTAAACAGTTCCTTGGAGTACAGAAATTAAGCTTCTAATACAACGCAGACAAATATGAGCATTTATGTATCGTTTTAGCTTAATTTTATGTGAAATACACCGCGCAATCAAAATCTATTGTGTCCATACCGTAGACCTATAGTTATGAAAGGAGAATGAAACTTTTGGGCCTACGCGTAAAGAATTGACATGTGATCTAAAAAATTTTTTTTTTATTTATTAAATTAGAGATGTGACAGCTGATTGACAATCACACCTTGTCTAATGATTTTTTGCATTTTTGCTTCTGTTTGTCATCGCAAAATCAGGCCATTAAATAAAAAACATTAAAAAAAACATTTGCTTCTGTCATTACGTTCGTGTCATAACGCATCGACGTTTTGAATGTTTTCCCGTTTGTTTGATATTTTCAACGACTACTGTTTTGTTTTTCTCGGATTTTGACTCTGCCTACTTTGTACGACCCTCGCTTCCCCACTGGACTCTGAAATCTTTTGGATCTTACGACCGCCACGCTATGGATATGAATCGCTGTGTGAATTGTGGGATAGCCAATGGACACTGCAA
>JAATLQ010033662.1:0-18822 GCA_013421005.1 Heliconius erato x Heliconius himera | reverse complement strand
TTATACAAAGGCACGATGACCGCATCTCGCCAATCGTCTGGGACCTCCCCTGATTTCCAGCACAAATTACACAAAAACCAGAACAAGTCCAAGACGCGTGGCCCACTATATTTGATCATCTCGGCAGTAACTCCATCTGCTCCCGCTGACTTACCACTTTTCAGACTTAGTATTGCACTCTCAACTTCTTTTACACTGATTTCGCCATCAGCTACATCAAGAATCAGCGTTTCGCTGCTGCTTGAGACTGAGGCGTCATCACATTCATTCATCTCCTTGTAAAATTCCGAGCATCGCTGCAAAAATGCTGCAAAATATATGTTGTTAAATAATAAGCCTATAAGATATTTTTCGTAGCAAATTATTATATATTTTTTTATAATTAAAAATTGTTTTATTTAGTAAATATAATTTAATTTACTACTTCCCTAAAAATACCCCCCTAACTTAACTCTAAAAATAAGAAGAGGCTTGAAAAATTACTAATTTTGGTACAAAAACCTAAAATATCGAAAATATCGAAAAAACCGGGATCCCGGGATTTTTCTGAAGTCGATATCGAAAATCCCGGTTTTGCTTGAATGGTCCGATATTGCGACCCCTAGTTCTAACTCGTGAATTCGGGAAGAAAACAAGGAATGAAGTCTTTATTATTTTTAAATGCATGTCTTTATGTTCACTCCGTTCTGGTAGCTAGACAAAGCGCGGCGTTGAGTTACACTTACGAAAATTGAGTGAAAAATCATAGTATCATAAACGTAGGAAAAAATAATGTTTTTTACAACAATTAAATATTAGGCTAGGCTTAATTTATAGTACGGTTCCATATCCAAAAGTAAAACTGAACTCTATTACTCCTCTGCCTGTCCGTCAGTCATCAAGCTGTATCTCATAAATCGTGTTAGTTCTATAGTTGAAATTTTCCCAAATAAAGTATTCATGTTGCCGCTTTAACTATAAATACTAAAATAAATAGAATAAAACAAACATTTAAGGGGGCTCCCATACAACAAACGTTATTAAACTTTTACCGTTTTTATACGTAATAATACGGAACCCTACGTGCGCGAGTAATATATAGATAAAAATGTATTGAAGTGATCGTGGGTTCGTATAAGTATATTTATTATAAAGAATATTCTAGAACCTTTATATATATTAGAATGCCTTTGATTAACTTGGTTGTGGTCATGCGCCCTGCGTAAACAGTTTGGTAACCTTTTTATCAAACTAATTATATCAATCCATCATTCCAGTCTTAATACGGGTATTTAGTTTAGTATACAAAACAAAAATATATTGTCATGTGATGTTATATTCAATTTTAACAATAATAATAATCTATTTTAAGTCATAATTAGGAGTCAATTTCGGGCAAAAGATTTCTATATGCTTTTAGAGTAGGAGTTTGAGCGGTGGGACTCAGTTCACACCTACTTGTGGAAATTGGAGTAATTCATTTCTTCCCAATTGTAGGAATTGAACCCATAACCGTCGCGTTTACTGCAAGACGCTGAGCCACGACTTTCTCAAGTTTTCATGTATAAAAACGAAATATAATAAAATGACTCGTCAAAGACTATACTTCTGATTCTAAAAGGTTCTCTTGGGATTATTAGATTAGACCTATCGATCATTAACATTTGTCGTACAACAAATGAATTATTATGAAGTTACTTTTTTATCATTTTATATGTACTGCAATTTAATAATTTAGTTTACTGTCTGTTTTTCATGAAAATAAAATAAAAATATTTTTCAGAAATCCACCATGTCTAAGCGCACAGTGTTAAACACCGACTACAAGGGGCTAGTGGAGGCCATAAGCATTCCCGCTGACCTGCACGAGCGAGATGGAAAGAAATACGCCAGCTTTGGTTCCGTGATGCCCATACATTGTGCTTCTAAGGAACAGGTTAGTATAATGTTTTTTTTTTGCTTCAAGCTGTATTCCGCACATAGTAGGGTAGGCAGAGGGAACCTGGAAATCTAGTGTTAAGACATTCCTTTCCGATTTAGAGACTTCGGTTTCCCACTTCCGGCTGAATTTTGGACGTATTGTGTGCTGAGTGGCGGAGCTCAAGTCGCTTTTGCTCTGTTGACAGAGTGAAAAAAATGAAAATATTAATGTATGTTTCATTTTCTCGTGTGGGAATCGAAGTTCGAACCTACAGTTTACCTCATTATTGTAATTATAATAAGTGAGAATGGATGTAAAGTAGCCTTTCTACGATTGCAGGTAGAAGAGCTGTCCGCGAGCACGCACCACTACTGCGACGTGTTCACGGCCGCGCTGCTCGCGCCGCTGGAGGAGCTCGCGTACGTGCGCCTCGACGAGAACCTGGCGGAGAAGGTGAACTGGACAGTGCGGTCCACGAGTCGTGGCCGACCTGCAGCCATCTGCAGCTAACTTCAGGGCGGCCACGACTCGTCGACCGTACTGTACAGTGATACATTGAGCCAAAACCTGAGGACTTGGGCGTAATAAGGAGGGGAGCCGGATGGGCCGTGTCACAGTGACAGTCCAGAATAATCTGGTGCCCACCCCAGAATTTTTACTTTCAACAAAATTTGCCCCAAAAAATTGAAAAAAAAAACAACTTCTATACGAACATATCTATACAAATCTAAAGTCCAGAAAATATCTCTAGAATAGTGGAACTCTTCAAAATTTACTAGTAAATCATTCCAATTTAGACATATGATTTAAAGCTGCGAGCACATTCTGTAGCACTTACAGTACTTGACGTAGAAAAGCGTGTCTTTTGTATATATTGAAAATGTTAACAGTCCTATAATCATTGCGTCAGGTCTAGGTCTAGTCACCTTTTAAAACTGAGTCACGCATTTTTTTGGTCAGCTTTACGCTGTATCCTACATTTAGCAGAGTAAGCAGAGTGAGACTTGTCGTGGTTCAGGGGCACAGAGTGTGACTGTAAACGAGACAGGTTGAGGGTTCGAGTCCCATTCGAGAAAATGAAATATTAAATATATTTTATATATTTAATATTTAAGATTTCTTCGTTCTGTACAAGTACAAAAACAAATACTGTACAAAATTACCGAATCCGTCGTAGCGAAGCGTCGTTACGTCAGGGACACGGATTGTCTTAGCACTAGGCTCCCTCTACCGACCCTACTGCATGCGGGATACAGCGTGAAGCTAACCCCAATGTGTCAGGTATTCATAAACCGCACGCGCCGCATCCTGCTGCTGTCGAGCGACGGGCGCGTGGCGCAGTGGCGCTGCGCCCCCAGCTTCGAGTCCAACAACCACTACGTCGCGGGCGCGCCGCTGACGTCCCGCGGCGCCGCGCTCGTGTCCGTGGTGACAGCACGATGCGGCAGCCATTATGCCGTTTCTACACTTGAAGTGAGTAACAATGAGTTTTACATTTTGTTAATGTTAGGTGAAACTAGTAATAGATTATGTTGCTTTATTTCTACACTGTATCCCGCGCATGGTAGGTCCTCTGCCTACCAAGCTATGTGTGTGCTGCCGAACGTGTCTCAACCTGTGTTAAAACATTCTGTTATTATTAAGATACTTCCGTTCCCCACTTGTTAGAAAACGTATAAAAAATTTAACGTTGCAGGATTATCTTCCGACTCAATTAATTTCTTTGTTGGTCCTAATTATCAACGCTACGCTTCTAGCTGCTCCGTCCCTACCGAGTGGAAGAAACCGACTGTCATAGGTATAAATATTTCATCTCATTGAGTGGGGATCAGTCGATTTTACAGTCACACTTTGTGCCCCAGTACCACGACTGATACTTCTAGATATAGCCAAAGTCTTCGACAAGGTTTGGCACAACGGCCTGCTCTTCAAGCTTCGTCGTATGGTTCTGCCAGAATCTCTCTCGTTCACATCATTCGGGAATACCTGTCGAATCGTATATTCACATTTTTTTTGTTATATACACTATTGTCCTCTAGACCCACAAGATTCCACACTTTCATCAATGTTATAAGTGCATTACATCAGCGAAATTCCGAGTACAAATGAAGTTGTACTTGCGCCCTCTACACCACGGATTGGTCCGTTTTGATCCTAGCTGAAAGATTGCAACGAGCTGCCGACGAACTAGGCGATTGGTTCACAAGTGGCGGTTTGAGGTTAACCCGGAGAGAAGTGTAGCCATCCTTTTTCCTCGTAAGAGTTACGAGACCGACTCGACTATTTCCATACACATATCACGTATGTCAGGGACAGGGCTACATACGTCATGAGCAGCTGTACTCCTTAGCAAGAGGAGTAAAATGTCACTTCGGAACAAGCTGACATTTACAAAACTTGCATTCGTCTCCCCATGACCTATGCTTGTGTCGTGTTCGCACACACCAAGATAGACCTCCTTCAGAGGGTCCAAAACAAATTCCTCCGAATGGCATCCGGATGCCCATGGTACGTACGCAACGCGGACCTACACAAAGATTTCGAAATAAAATCGTTAAAGGAATTCTACAAACGCCTAGCCAAGCGCTACTACGAGATTCCCACTCCCTCTTTGTCGAAGCGTGTAAGTACGCTCCTCACCCACACCGGCTCTCGTAGCGTCCTTCTAGATCCCGTCGAACCAATTACAGTCGCAAACGCCCAGTATATAGGCAGGATTCATTCCTGAGTCTGACGACACACCTACCTACTCTTCAAGGGCGAGCCACTCTCTCCCTTTCCCCCCGGTGACGCTGTAAAGACCATCCCAGGTCAACAGCAGTTTAGAACTTTCGAAAAAATAGGATCGTTTTCTAAAAAGTATTTTTCTTTCTTAAGTGTGGAATAACACTTTAAAACTGTTAGAAATAGGGAAGGTTAGGAACGATTTCGATAAATGGTAAGTCGTAGGATTTGTCTGGAAGGCGCAAATGTTACCATATTAATAAGTTTTATGCATTCGGGTCTTATGTTTTGTTTATTTTAAATATAATTTTGTATATGATACCTACTAACTAATAATAAAATAGTAAAAAGATCTTTATGAGATGGTACATTCTATATCATAAATGAAAGATTTTTATTTCCAAAATGAATCAAACGAAATCACCAACTTTTTCGTTTCGGCAGTTTATATGAAGATATTTTTTTTTCCCAATTGTTGACAACATAATTTAATATATTACAGGGTGAAGGCGGCTACTTCGAAACTAAGCATCCATGGGAAATAATCGACATGGAAGACGGTAAGCTATACTACGGTAATAAGGGGTTCTCTTCCCGGGACGAGCTACGCGCGTACATACAGGGACTACCTCCCGCTGAGGTAGGTCCGGATTCATATCCCAGACCAGTATTATTAAGAGGTAAAATACCTAGACTTGTGTTGATGGCGGAAAATGGAAGGCAACTGTCCCATCATTACTTGTGTGGTGTTTTAGTCAATAATGTGGAATATCTGTAATTAAATTCACTACTACAGTGTTATGATAGTATTATTTTTTTTCCGAAAAAATTGTTTCGTAATAACAATATGTATGTATATTTTGATGATTTCATTTTTATTGTAATAATAATAAATAGTTTTAGTTAAATATAATTTGTAATAAAACAAGATTTAAAATAAATTTCTTTACTATTTAAATATAAACAACCATTTATTATGTAATTATATAAAATAACCACAGCCCCTCGTTTGCTATATTAATAATAATAATAACAAATTTACTAAATTGTAACTAATAATTGTAAAAATAAAAATCAAATAATTTTATATAATTTTAAGTATGTATAAACCATAATAATTTAACTTCTTTCATAATAAATACATATATTAAAAAGATATTTGTAGTTTTTTTTCTTTGGCTTCAAGATATCATAATTAAGAAAAGTGGTTTGAATAATTGTGACAACGAATGTTCTACATTTTTCAGTAATTTTAAATATAAAAAAAATGGCCAAACCAAAAAAAAATCACATTAAAATATAACCTAAACTTGCATTCAACCTATGAGACCAGCGTGGCGCAATTACACAAGGTATGAGTCAATGTGACGGTTGTGGGTTCGATTTCCACTCGGAACAATAAAGTACTTTCATTTCATCGCTGTGATAAGAAGAAAAAAATATTATATTTATAAAATTAATAAACTTCAAACATCCAAATACAATCTCACTAGTGTCCGCTCGTCGGCCGGCAGCGTAGTGACCGGACACTGCGCGGAGTGACGCAGACACCGCGAGATGCACGTGTAGCAGAATATAAACCTGGAACACAACTATAATTGTAAATCACAAATAAATATGACCAATTGATCATTTGTTTGTTCAGAAATCACGATTAATAATTCAATAATGGACTTTAACCTGAATGAATATTTTTTTGGAAACCAATACAAGATATTTTTTTTATAATAACAACATCAACGTTAGCGCGGTTAGACAGTGACTTTAAACGCTATAGGTGTAGGTTTGATCCTGCTCGGCCCTCGGGTCATATATTTAAATTATTCAAAATCTAAATATTATCTACCTCTAGGGTCATAGATCCTAGAGGTTATTTGATTATTTTAAAATTATCTGCTTTCGTAGAAAAAATGCTGCGTTAGGTTAGGTTAGTCAACAATGCGTGGGTAATGGAATGTCTTTACATAAGGTTCCCTCTGACTATCCCGTGAATAATAACTATATAACGTATTTGAACTATACAACCTGAAAAATATAATAACTCACCCAGAGACCGGTAGCACAGTGGGTACTTTCCATGTTTGTAAGCATATGGGACACAGGTTCGTTACCCGCGCGCTACGTGCGTCTTTCTGAAAAATATATTTTACTACATTATACAGGTGGAAGCGTCAGCGCTCCTTTTACGAGAACAGCATGTAGAGTAAAATATTTCAAACACATACCTAAAGAAATTAATCAAGATACCTCAACAGTTTGGACGTAGGATTTAATTTCATATCATAACGTTTATCCATACCTGTATTTCGTGTGACGCAGTTACGCATTGTAACTGACCTCCCACCCTACACTCAATAAAATATTTAAATAATAATTTTAATATTTTATTATGGCTCGTGATACGTCTAATATAGTTAGAACTCTTTCGTAGTGATCGTAAGTAATCCGAGATCTTTTAGAGATTCAGAGGTAACAATATAAATATTAAATGTACAATAAGTTTAATATAAATACAAATAAAATATATTATGATAAATAAAATGTCATTGTCTGTCCGTTTCATTCTCTCGTGATATTTCTAAAGAATATCGTAGACGTCCTATCCTCCTCTCTGTTACAGCATAGATACCAATAACATAAACACATACTACTACAAAAATACTACTGAAGGTTAAACAACTTTGAACTTTGTCGCCAATACCTACGACTTGATTTCAGAATGCGGCGTATGCGGCGGTTTCCTTTTGATAGGTTTATGTGTGCGTGCGTCGTTCTTGACAAATGGCGTTTTATTTTACAACGATAATTTTATTATTTATTTTGTTTGAAAAAATCACTTTTTCATTTTTGGGAAAAAAAATGTTGTATTAGGCTTTTATACAGTAATTCAAACTAAGGTTTCATTTAAAGTGGTGCTGACAAAAACACTGTATACAGATTCTAAATGAGTTATTTTTTTGCTTTAATTAATTTGAAAATTCAACTAAATCAGAAATAAACCCACCATGTTTTAAATGAAGAATACATTAAATTTATATTTTTAAAATGTCGTGTCGTTTGATAGAGGAAACTAGCCAAGTTAATACACGAATTTGGATGTGATGACTTCAAAAATAAATATCAATTTGGCACCTATTTAGATCTTGTTCCTCTACTCTTAAACTGTCTCCTCTTATTACTAATATTGAACTTCATTCTCATGTTTGCACTTAAGTTTTAATGTAATGACTTTTTTTTACATTACGAAAAGTTTAACAGGGCCGTCATGGCACAGTGGTACAAGCGTGTGACTGAAACGCGACGGTTGTGGGTTCGATTCCTACTCGGGGAAATGAATGATTACTTATTAATATTTCCATTTCTTAGTTCTGGTAATAAGGCAAAGCCTGGCGTTGGGTTCCACGTGAGAAACAAAGTGTCCTAACATTAGGTTTCCTCGGCCTTCTATATGAGAGATATAGAGTGAAGTTAAAAAAATATTAACAAGTATAAACAATTACTAAAAGTAATGAATTAATGAAATATTAACTTGGAATCATAAAAAACCTACTCTTAGATTCTATAGTGATATCTTGCAAATAATGAATATATGTATGCATACAAATACATATTTATATATACAAATGGTGAATATGTGTATATATTCAACTGGGCAGAGTCAAGTAAACGTAGATCTAGTTTATAATTCTCCATATTACTATTTACTAGCCCCACGCACCGACCGTAAACAACTACTCCTATGTAAACGATACAAATACACAAAAATAAGTTAGGGTATTTTTCATTATTAAGGTGCCACAATTACACTAAGAACCAATTATTAAAAGAGTGAATGAAAGGAATTAAAAGCGAATTAATCACTTAGAATATATATGTAAGAATAGGCCCCACCTGCAGTGCGGGCGGCGGCGGTAAGCTCCGCAGCGCGAGCGGCGCGCGCGCGTCCCACCAGCGCAGCAGCTGCACCGCGAACGCGCTGTACTGCAGGGAGGTGGACAGCGCGCGGTACCACATCGGGAACGTTAATGTTGCTTCACTGTAAATCATTATTATTGATAATAATGCACTTGCACATTCAGCCTCCCGCTGTATCCCTGGCCTCTCATACATAAGTTTATAAAGTAAAAATAAAAAAATCACTTATAAAGTTAATTTAAAATAAATCTAATCAAAAAGTAAAATTTTAAATTTAACCAATTCATTTTTTTATTTCAACACTGTTAAAATAAAAAACAGAACCGGAATGTACTTTTACTAAGCTTAATTTAGGCACCAATTTAGTTGTCAACTTTATTTATCAGCAAAATTGACAAACACCCATAATTTACTATTGAACTTGGCTGCCATTTTCACATATATTATGGTTATGATAAGAATTGTATTTATTTAATCACATAAACCCATATATTTCATAGTATCTTAAATACAATGAGGCTACTATAACTTACCTAAATTGTCCAGAAAATATACTTTTAAAGAAATCACTCCATGTATTCTCATCGGGTTCTTCCTGAGGGGCATTCTTCAAGGTCAGTCCCAACAAATGAAAGGGTAACGTCGGAGCCTCGGCTTTACCAGTCAAATATCTGGCTAAGACCACTAATTTTGCTGATTCTGTTACAAAATGGATGATTGTGTAGAGTTTTATTGCAGCTCTACGTAGTTTGTCTGATGTACTCTGGAAAAAATGTTTTTATTATAATTATGTATTTAAGCATGTTTTTTTGTTTCTTCAAATATGATTTGAATTCATAGAATGTAATACAACATGCAAAAATAGAATGTCTTAATATTATTCTTTTTGCCTATAATAGGAATGTAGGAAAGTCTGAATCTAGAAATTCATAAAAATCAATAAAATAGAAAAGTAAAATATTTCAAATTTTGAGTTTCGAGATAAGTAAGAAAATATTGTTTGTGAAGATATGAAATACCTATACAGCTATTTACCTTTTATTTTCCATTTAAAAAAAAAACATATAAATCATACAATCAAAACACACCTTACCCAATCTCCCATCATCTAAATCCTCCCCCCATTTCTCAAATATTTTCTCAATTTTATCTTTTAAATAAGGCACTAATACTAAAAGTGCTAATGATCCACGCTCCAAAACATCTGGCAACCTTTGTCCAGTGTTAAACTCTGTGCTCGGAGATATTGGCACTCTGAGAAGCCCATAGAAACATTCTGAGAATGATGCAGCTGGAATATGATATGGTTATAGATTACTAATTTTATCTTTCACAAGATTCATTTTTATTCCACACACAGCAGGGTAGGTAGCCGAGTTGAGAGTTGAGACACTTCAACAACTTTATTAAATTTTATTGTTTTTGTTATTTGTAGATAGCTTTTATTAACAAAAACAATTGTAGGATATAAAAGTGAGATAATATTTGTCTATAAAACATCACAATTGTAGTTTCAATCTTCACCTGGGGAAATGAATTGTTGTCATTTTGCCTGTTTTCTCTGGCTAGCATGTTGTCTCTGCTTACCCTACTATAAGTGGGACAGGACAGTGTGAATTAAAAACTGACCACAACCTTGTAAGTGTTATATACATTTTGTTAGTTTCTATATCTGTTAGCTGTATCCTGCATATAGTAGGACAGGCGGGGCACCTGGGAACATTAAATGTTAAGATACTTTTAAGACATTGGAGCCCATATTTATAAACAACTCTCAAGTGGAGGAAATTATATGTTATTGTTATAAGCTCTGGAAGAAAGTCATGAACAGTGTCTATTTAATTGGCCCACTGTGTGCCTCTATATGCAAGACATATAGAGAAATAAATGAAACTTACCATAGTGTTTTAAATAATGATACTGTAGACTGTAGTCCAATAATAGGTAAAGTTCATCGTACCACCTCTCACACCAGCCACACTGGTTTGGGTAAATTGTTGCTAAATACTAAAATATCAAGATATACAAGAGTTATAATTGTTTAATTACACCTAGGCATTGAGTTCAGCCTCTCAACACACAATGCCTTTAGAACACGGCAGAAAGTGGGGAATGGAATGTCTTAACACTAGGTTTCCTCTGCCTATCCTACTGCATGCAGGATGCAACATGAAGCTGATTTATTTATTTTTTTATTTATAATTGTTTAATAGCTTACTACTAGCCTTTATTATCACACTTTGTCAACCAGAATGGGGAAATACAAATAGTTAAAATATTATCATTTGGCAAAGAGGGCATCAGATTCTCAACTATCTTGTTGACAATCAAATGCTGTACTACTTCTACAGCCTCTAAGCAACACACGTTTTAATTTCCATTTAATTTGAAGATGTTGTATGTTGAGTAGCGAAGCTAGTCACACAAGAGATAATAACTATAACAATCACAACTAATAAGACTTTTACAAAATTTTTAAACATACAGTTTTACTATATAGGTTCATGTCGATTTTTTTAAATGTACGAGCAAGATATTTCGATTTTATTAAATTAAAAATTATTCAAAAATCTATAATAAATCTTCAATACCTGTATTAATTTTCTTACAGCAGGCTTAACAGTGCCACCGAGAGCCTCTTGTGCAGTAACTTGAAACACTGACGGAGTTCCTTGCAATGTACGAGTTAAATGCGCGGCGTACACTGCCATTTTAGCTTATTTACTTAATTACCATATATACGAGGAAAATTAATCAAATCCAAAAGATAATTGAGTAATAGAAAAAGTTTTTATATACAATTGATGAATATTGCTATCAGTTCGCCTGTGGCTGTTTACATTTTTTGACAGACTGTGTCAGATAACAGCAAACTCCTTTTCACGCAATATATTATCCTATTACAATAAACTTACAAAATTCAAATGTCTTTTATATTCGGAAATATATCGACGTTTCGCGTGAGAAAACGTGTATGAACACTTTGTTAATACTGCGTATCTGTATTTTAACAGTTTTATAAGAGGCAGAAAAAGAAAAAAGTTTAAATGTTTGTCATCTTAAAATTAAGTACTGTTTAAAATCCTGACTAATTTCGTCCATTATGCATTAACTCAATTTTGATAAAATGATCATAGTTTTTAAATATCTCTAGATACCAATGTCGGGGACATCAACCAACAGCTTTTTATCGCCAGATTAAGCCTCCTCTAAATACACTATATTTGCTTTAAATTTAGTTACAGCCTATACTCGCAAGAGCTTGCAAGGTCCAAGGTCCAAGATGTCCATTTGACATACGTGCTCAATGAGGTTTATGACCATGGGCGTATACAGAAATATTTTCTAGGCCTGACTTAAATTTTGAACAGATCTTTATATGTGGATTTAAAAATTCTGGACCCGACTATTCTAGGGTGGATACCCATGTTTATGACGAAATCTATTCCGTCTGATAGACGATTCGCTCCCTGAAAAGGACGCGATACTCGTGCGTATGTATTGAATAAATATATTAATAGGGAATTAGATGTATTATTGATGTATATATTATATTATTCTTGCATGAACACATTGCCAATATATATTTTTCAAAAATTAAACAAATATTTACAACAAATACTTATATGGGAAAATAAAATCCACTAGACTATTTAAAATATGTATTTCATTATTCCTTACCACCTATTTAAACATTATAATAATAATTGTATATAGCAGTTCACATACTCC
This sequence comes from Heliconius erato x Heliconius himera, assembly GCA_013421005.1. Taxonomy (NCBI): domain Eukaryota; kingdom Metazoa; phylum Arthropoda; class Insecta; order Lepidoptera; family Nymphalidae; genus Heliconius; species Heliconius erato x Heliconius himera. The sequence goes on along the minus strand of JAATLQ010033662.1, from coordinate 6,551 downwards.
CATAAGGCAAAATATCACTATATTTGGGCAAAATACCTTACAATAAAAAGCAGTGCTTTGTGAATCCTAATAAAGAAAATAATACGTAATTCTGTGTTATACAGTATTGTATAAATATATACAATAAAATACGTCTTTTTTAAAATTCAATGTAAATAATACATATCTTTCTGAGGCCAGAGTACTTAAACTAAAAAATAATATATATCTGTCAAATGTTTGTTGGTCAAATAAAAAAAAACAGTATCTACTTTGGTGATGTAGCGTGGCAACATTTGTCTTTTTAGAAATTTTAAGACTAAAATTAAAAATAACTACGTTTAAAAAAATTACAATTTCGATATATTTTTTAAATAGTAAAATTACAAAGAAATGTCTTAAGTTAATTTAATTTATATACGTTAAAATTTTACAACAAATATTTTGACTTTTGCCGCCATTTTCTATGCGATAGATAAAAAAAAACTTATCACTAATTAAAAATATAGTGACTGTTTGTTATGGCGCGAAAAGTTTTATAGGAACCTTAGTTCTTCTATTAATAGTAATAACATTTGCTAATGAATTAAAAAAAAATAGCATTTACATTTTAAAAAGATTCTACAAATTTCACTGGTGTATTTTTGTATGTTTTTTTATTACTTGTATTTTATATAGAAAAAGTTATTTTCTAATAAATTTTGAATGAAAACATCTATAATAAGATTCAGATCTTGTTTTTATCGTTAAAACATTTTAACTTTTAAGTAGCTCAAAAAGTGAAATAATAAGAAAATAGAAAAGAAAAAGAACAGTACTAGAAGTTTAAAAAAAAAACAGAAAAATAATATGTATTAATTAAGTACAGATAACAGAATACCAGTTTGTGAATACTTTTTTTTACAATAAAAAAATAATACAATTAATAATTTTCTGAGTTATTTTAAGTACATTATTAATAAGAGTTTTAAATTTTTTATTATAAATTGAACATAAAAAAATTGTGCTATTATGAATTATAATAGAGAAACAAGAGTCCAAATTAAAAAAAATGTCATTGATATAAGTACAGATAAATAATATCACACTTAGGCCATTAAAAAATATTAAAATAATATCATATTTAAAAAAAAAAGTATAATAATAACCATTATTTTATTTAATAACTGATACAATTGAAGTATAATATTATAAACAATAATATTAATTTGTGATCAAGAAAAAGAAAGTCTATCAAAATATAAGGCAAAGATGTAATTTTATTCAGTTAAGTAATATTTTTTTGGCTTTTTAGTTAAATTATATCCTCTTTTAGTCTAGTGGATGTAATTAGCTTGCCGAGTTGTTGTATTGAGGTCTTCCGGCCAATTCTAATAAGTAACGGTCAGGATGTTCTATCCAGTCTGCCGCTGATATCTTTACCTAAACAATAAATAATATATAGATTTGTTTATTTAGAAAATTATTAAGTATTGAACGTATCGTGATGTGAACCCGCTGCCGCTTGATTACCTACCAAGCGCTCTGACCACTAAGCAATACGATATCTTCAAGCTATGTCAAAATTCTTATACTTTTGTTACAACTTACTTATGTTGTTAGCATCTTTGAAAGGAGAGTTTTACTAATTTACGCTACCCAAAGATAATTATTTAGAATTATCGTTTGGCAAGAGAGAATGTCAACAATGTAAATAAATTGTAAAAGCGCGTGTAAGAATATTAGCGTAGGTAAATAAGAACGTAAGGCTTAGTGGTCAGAGCATTTGGATGGTTTCCAAGAGGGGCGGATTCAATTCCCGCTGCGTTCGAATTTTTTATAAATTTTTTAAAGTAAAATTTTGATAAGGCAAGAGATATGAAGTACCTGTCGCTGTCGTTCAGCTTCCCTCACTTGCCATTTTTTGACTTCAGCTTGTGCTTCACGCAGCTCCTGTTCCCCGCAACCCCACACCTGCGAATATATATTTTTTAAAGCTTTAAATTTTTCCCGTATAACAGGGTAAGCAGAAGAATTACTAACGCTAAGACACTATTTCCCATCGCCGCTCCATTCCGCCCAGTTTATGACACATTGAACGTTGCACGTTGAGTGGCGGAACTCAACGCCGCGCCTTGTCTACCAGAGCAGAGTATAAAAATAGGAGATCTTGAGCTATTTTGAAATGCTAGCTTAGCTTAGCCAGAGCTCTTTCAGCTCATACCTCACTTGGACTAGTGGTTTTAATATCAAATTTTGCCCCACTTTTAAGGCTATTATTTTTTAGGATTTAATCACAAATGTATAGTTTTCAGATTTCCTGAACTAGTACTACTTGTAGATGCTAGCTGCTACATTTCATAATTCTAGGTCAACCGAAAGAATCCTATTAATTTTGATTCTCTTTATAGTGTTGGAATATGCGTTTTTTGCGATATAAACATACCCGCCATATGTTTTATTTTTAATAAATGTAGAAATACGATTTTTACAGGAAATCAAGAGACGTCAGAAGAAATCAGGGGATCGGAGAATAAATTTTGAATTTCAACTCGATATCTCCAAGCGTTGGCAGGCATACGAAGAGACAGACAGACGAACGGACGGATAAGAAAGTGATCTTATAAGGGTTCTGTTGTTCCTTAAAAGGTACGGATAAAAATAAAAATTATTTCATAAGTTTAATATACAGGGTGGAAATGTCAACGCTCCTTTTACGGGAACAGCATATAGGGTAAAATATTTTAAACCCATACCTACAGAAATTAATCAAGATACCTCAACAGTTTAGAAGTAGGGTTCGTAACATCGTGAAATGAAAAAAAATCATTTCACGATGATTATCCGTACTCATATTTCGTGTGACGCAGTTACGCATAGATACCAGTAACGTAAACACACACTACTACAAAAATACAACCTTTAGAACTTTGAACTTTGCCGCTTTTTTGTTTGGATTTTTTTTATTGTATTATGCTTTTATAAAGTAGTTAAAACTGGTTTTATTTAAAGTGGTGGTGACACTTCCACCCTGTAAATATTTAGTTTCATTTTGAAGCGCTTTTTAAAAAGTTTTTTTTATTTAAAATTGAAAAAATCTGTGACAAAATGTATTTATAATTCATACACTATATTTTTTTTTCTTCATGCATATTTTTAAATTTGTATAGTAGATGTTGCATATTGTTAACTAGATATTTCCATAATCGATGATGCTACATGTATTGTACATAAATATAACCAAATGCGGCACCGTGGTGTCAAAAAATATTTAATTTAGAGTATTTTTAGTTAGTTTTTGATTTATTAATACAGTAAAAATTTTATTTCAAAAAATATCATACATTACTTTATTTAATCATAACCGACACTAGGTTCATACTTTAGGTATTTTTTTTCTTAATTATTATTTAATATAAGTAGAAGTAATTTAGAAAAATTTGGATATGAACTAGCGATCTATGAATTTAGTCACTAGATGTCTTGTTCTGCGCGAAGTTTAAGTATTGGCTCTAAGGACCATTTAATACTGTCCCGATTGTAACTAATACATTAATCATTTGATAAACCATTTATTGATAAACTAAAGAATACAGTAAAATGAATTCATAACAATACAAGCACGTGCGGTTTCTTTGATGACAGTACGCGAGTAAACTTATTGAAAAGAGTATCATACTAATATAATAAATGTTAAAGTATGTGAGGATGGATGTTTGTCCTACTTTTACGCAAAAACTACTGAACAGCTTTATGATTAAACTTTACGGTTTAATAGTTTATACATCAGAATATACACATAGACTAAGTTATGAAAAGATATAGTATAATTTCGACACTCACCTCGATGGACGTGAGCGTGTAGGGCGCGCCCTTGTAGGAGAAGGAGTCGAACCCCTCCGCGACGGCGAGCAGCGGGCGGCGCGGGTCGGCGCCGGCGCGCAGCCCCTTGGGGTACCCGCGGATGCACGTGTTCAAGTATAGCATCTTGGGAGCGTGCTCCACCAGCGCGAACCTGCCACGCACCACAAAAAGTTTTAAAAGCAAAACAACAAACTAAGAAAATGCTGATAATGTCAGCTTTTAAACAAAAGAAACAAAATTAAAAATCGGTTCATACGTTTGGGAGCTTTAATTAATTTATATTCAGACAGTGTGTCAAAATAGTAAAAACTTTCTTTCTTCTTTTCTAATTTTAGGTGATAGTAGTAAAATCAGTGTCATTGGTTGTGGACAGGTGTTGCTAGAAATATTATAGCACACCGTTTGCCTTTTAATAACAGTGATACAAAATCAATTAAATCTTGTGAGTTAATACATGCCGTCTGTTAAAACAAATCACATCTGTGAGCCAATGAAGGAAGTATCTATTGGAGGATCAAGTTATTTTTTAATATTAAAAGATGATGATTCACACTGTAGAACAGTATACTTTATTAAAAAGTAAGATTAAGTTATAAGGTGCATTAAAGATTTTATTAACTAAGCAGAAAATGTTACAGGAAATAAAATAATAAATTTTAGAAGTGAATGGCTTAGAATTTATAAATAAAGATGTGTTAAATTTACTATTAGAACATGGTATACTACTCCAAACCTCTGTACCATACACACTACAAAAGAATGGTAAATTGGAAAGGAATATAAGAACTCTAACAGAAGCAGCAAGGTTCATGCTGTGTGCCATCTGAAGCTGTGTGAATTTCTCTAAAAAGTTATGGGCTGAAGTATAATACTTTATTGAACTCGTGTTTCGTGGTTTTTTTAGAATTCACCCCTAAGAGTGCAAATAAACGGGCGAAGCTACGTGCGCCCACTAGTTTAATGTAAAACTATTAAAAATATATAAAGCTCATTCGAAGTGGCCTCCATTGGCTGCAATTTACAGTCCTTAAAACGCTGAGGACAGTTATCAAGTTGAGCACGAACTGTCTTTTAGGGGAAAAATCTTCACTGCCAATCTTGTGTTTTTGTTTTAGGGACTCCTAATTATCATGGGGTTTAGAACACGCCTTACTCTCTAAAACTGACCATAAATCATAATTTAGTGGATTAAGATCAGGACTAGATGACGGTCAGTCTTCAACTCTGATGAAATCCGCAACGTTCGTTTCTAAAATAGATTATGTAGATCGATAATTGTATAAAACAGTTTAGACTTACATAGGCGCCAGCTGCACGAGAGCGCAGTCCGCACCGCCCCAGTACGTGTGCGTGTCGCGCCACTCCTGCGGCGAGCACACTACCAGAGTCACGCGGTCACTGCGCTCACTGCGGTCACTGCGGTCACTGGCGTCGCTGCCGGTGTCCCCCTCCAGCACCACCAGCGTGGGGCCGCGGTAGTTGAGTGTGTGATGCAGGAAGCGGTTGACTCCGAGGCCATGTTCGCGGGACGCGTAGAGGGGGGCCCAGTGGGAGGGCAGCGCACACACGAGGCGCGCGAGCCAGGCTGCGCTTGCGCTGGTGCCGCCTGAGGATTCAAATATACAGGGTGGAAGTGTCAGCACCACTTTAAATGAAACTACAGTTTTAACTACTTTATAAAAGCCTATTACAATTTAAAAAAACCCATAAACGAAAGATTGATTTTTTTCAAACAAAATAAATAATAAAATTATTGTTGTAATATAAAACGCCATTTGTCAAGAACGACGCATGTACACATAAACCTATCAAAGGGAAACCGCCGCATGCGCCTCATTCCGACATCAAGTCGTAGATATTGGCGGCAGAGTTCAAAGTTGTTTAACCTTCAGTAGTATTTTTGTAGTAATATGTGTTTATGTTATTGGTATCTATGCGTAACTGCGTCACACAAAATACAGGTATGGATAATCATCGTAAAATAAAAAAAATCCTACGTCTAAACTGATGAGGTATCTTGATTAATTTCTTTAGGTATCTTAGGTAGCTAAAATATTTTAACCTACGCTGTTCCCGTAAAAGGAGCGCTGAGACTCCCACCCTGTATATTTCTTTTTATTAAATTTAGAATGTTTCGTTATTTGTGGAATAAGACTTAAGATTTTAAGATTTTGCTTGATCCACTTTTATTTAAAAATCTTGCATGTGTTGAAATTTTATGGAGAGAAAAGATTTTCAGTTTAAAAATTAAATATTTGGGGAATGAGATTAACACCCACAATCTTTGCATATATCGCCTGTCCTTATTAACAATTTCGGATGTAAAAATAAAAAGGCCACTATAATAAAGCTGTGTAAATTTTCAATTTAAAGCTTTGTAGATTTTTACCACAACCGGACATTTAACATTTTAAATTTTGAGGAGAGGCTCGAGTAAAGTAGCGGTATATTGACTTTTCAATCAGGTTAATTAGGTTCGATTTTTAATACCCCCCTCCGCGCGTCCGGAGAATGTACACACGTTTAAAGAAGCTCCGTTAAAATTTGTGGTTTAAAAATACAATAAGTGCATATTTTAGTGAAAATTTGTGCTAATTTAAACTATATCACTAAATGAAAAAACTGGTTAACAATGTGCGGAAAAAAATCGTGTAAATTAAGTGTTTGAAGTGATATACGCAAATCTAAAAGTTCTTTGTTCAATAGTGAACCGTTGGACACGACTATGT